>JBCAUA010118862.1:0-23223 GCA_038406235.1 Peronia verruculata
TGCTTCTTATTCAATAGGCTAAGCCAAAGTAAAATAACCTGGGGTAGGGACGGTGCTTCTTTGTCCACGCAGGTGAAAGCAAGAGTGGTTTGGGCAAGATGTGCGGGGTGGGGGAGATGAGGAGTAATCTTTACCATGTTAAGGAATGCTTTGCGATATCGTAGATCTAGTTCTAACACACGCAGACAATGGTCGCTCAATTAAACCACATTTATTGCTACACACTGCAGCACATTACTCTAACTTTCAGCGCAGAGTAAAACGTATCGTTCAGTAGCCTACCACTTTCACTAGTACAATGTTAAAAATGTCATTCTTTAAGGTGAAAATCTTTATTATTAAACCCAGGAGGTTCTTATTACATGGAAATTAACATAGGTAATACAACTTGAAGCAAAATAATGTTAAAATGTGATTCTGAGTTCATTGCTATGGTTATGGCAGCCATATTGGATTTTGTTCACACAGTTTTTAATTTGAAATAACTTTCTTAGTTATTGCCCAATTTCAACGAAATTTTGTATGAGGCTTCATAAGTTTATCCCTAAGATCGTTCAGAGATATATTTTGCCTATATTTTATAACTTTTTAAAAAAATCATTCTGAAATGAGGGCACCTTCGAAAAATGTAAAAAATATGCACATTTTGGGCTTCGGGTACCGCTGAAATATTAATGACACCAATTAGCTAAAAAAAAAAAAAAAAAAGGCTCTAAACAGGTCTCATATAATGTATTAGAAGATATGCATACAAATTTCATAACAATCTGTTCACAACTGTAAGTTATTTTAGAAAATGTGTTTTAAAATGTTTTGAGAAATTGAAGAAAACGGTCAAAAACATTTATTAATGCTAAAAATATACAATAAATGCAATTAAAGTTGCCCTGCTTTGTATCCAGCAGCTTCATACTCTTTGATGGACTCTTCCTGTGCCTTCTGAATGGCTTCCAGTCTGGTCTTTTTCCTTTTCATCCCAATCCCAGTTGCATTGTCCATACTCTTAGCCTTTTTTTTTCTTACTTGGCGCAACAATGATTCTTCCCCTCCTTATCATCCCATACATGCAGATCTATAGATCTGTCTTGTGTCTGAGCTAAGTATACTAGCTATAGAGGTCATGAGATTTAGATTAGTTTTCTTTGAAATGAAGACTGTGTGGAACTGGTGGTATCTGAATCTGAGACACTAGATCAACACAATGAGCTAGGAATTGATGTGTCATAAATTTTCTTTCTCTTCACAAAGATGGAAACAAACAGTAAAGTGTGTCTGCTGGGATGACCTTATCAAAACTCCCAATAAATGTAAATGATTTTGTTGTATCTGTTTGATCGAAATCACTTCTATGCTTTCCAGAAAATATAAGATTCATGAGGAAACTCATGACCTCCCACACTCTAGTAACAAGATTGTTAATATACTGTTTCATGTTGAGAACAATCAACAGTGCTGTAAAAATGAGATCAAAATTTGACGAAATAAATTTTGGTTAACATTACTTTGAGACTAAGAAGGCTCTAAAAGAGCCTAAGATTAAATCAAAGGCGACTGAAAAAGGATTAAATGGCTTACGACCTGGGCAAATGAGTTGGAAGTCGCGCCGGGCAATGAAAATATATGCCCGTTTTTGGTTGTTTTTAACTACTTTCTAACTAAGAAAAATCTTTTTTGTTTTCACAAAATGACAATTTAACCTTTAACCTTTAATCTGAAAAAAATATTTTGGTATCATAGTTGGAAAATACTTAAAAACAGTCAAAAACAGATGTGTATAAGAAATGAAGGGAGGATTCTTTTGCGAAAGCACTTTGCTGCTAGATTTTATTGTCACATGCAAATTTTCGGCGTACTACGCAGTGAAGTGCTTTCGCAAGAGAACCCTCTTTTCATTTCTTATACACGGACAAAATCCTGGTCAAAAGAAATATAAACTCTCTAAAAAAACAGATGTGACTTGAACTCACCAAGAGTGACTTGCCACTCCTTTACCCTGGGCGCAAGACAAATAATACAACGTCTATCCAAGCAAAGAATAAAAATGTACCCATATCACAACTATAACAAGACAAGTAAACCAATCTGGCTGAAAGGATCTTCTTTGTCTCTCATTGGCAAGTTGACAGAGACAGAGCTATCAGATACAAAGAACAAAGAGAATTCTGAATAGGAATATATGGTTATATAACAAAGAAAAGGTTGGATGGCAGGTCATTAATATTCTTACTGGTGAGTCCTTGAAAAAGTTGTAGATCAGAATGTCATCAAACTCCAAACCCTTTGATTCATAAATAGTCAAAACAAGTCCTGTGGCGAGTTCCTTTGGGAGATTTGCCTTTGATTCCTCGTTGGTGACCAAAACTGCCTGGTGGGCACCAAATTCAATGTGAGAAGTTTGCCTTCTGTTTCCCGTGAGGAGCAGAGCAAGATCTCCTGCAAAGAGAATTCTGATTAATAAACTTTACCTTTAGACACCATCCCATAAAAATGAGCATCAGAATATTTTACATAGGCTGGTGATATTTGGACAAGAGTCCCAATATGTGAACTGGAATATTGGAACATGTGTCCAAATATTGGACGAGCAATATTCGGACACGCCAATATCTATATTAAAAAAAAAAGTTTAAAAAAATTTTTTAAATATTACTATAAATCTGCAACAAAACCCACAATAAGCTTATGGACTCAGAAAAAACTGCTGAATTAATCCATATGAAATAAGGCACACAATGTTGTTGTATATGAGTCTGTGTTTCAATGTACATAGAGCTGAAAAAGGCTTATTGTCTTTGATATTATTCTAAAAATGCGACAATAATTGAATCATAAACTCCCGGAGGGTGCTTGATTCAAACTGTACTTCCGATAGTATGGAATATTCAGTACACATTTTCTTTGAGTAACATTCAGTTTTAATTACCCAAAATATCAACATAAAGGTGTGCACCCCTGCCATACACTTTAATTCACAGGGCTATATTTAAAAAATCCCCTACAGAAGAGATTTATACTATAAATCTGCAACAAAACCAACATCAGGCTTATGAACTCGAAAACTGCTGAATGGATCACTATGAAATTTGGCACCCAACATTGTTAAATATGGATCTGCGTTTCTATGTACATAAATCTGGGGGAGAAATTATTATCTTTGACGTTATTCTTAAAATGAGATAATAATTGAATAGTAAACTTGCGAGGGTGCTTGATCTGAATTGTATATTCAATACAATGGCATGTTCAAAACATGTTTTTTTTTGAGTAACATTCAGTTTTAGCAACTAAAATATCAATATTGAGGTGTGCACATTTGCCATAGATCTACACTGAGTTGCTGGGCTATACTTAAAATATCTCCCACGGAGGTCGTGGGTTTTCTTCTAGTATGCATATAAATCATTAAAATACACACTACAGAAAAATTCAGATTTTCATCTCTTTCTATTTTGTTTTCAGTCAACCCTTTCATGTTTAAACCAACAGAAACCGACATGCTCGAGATCAGAGCCTAAAGTTTAGACTGACAAAAATACATACGGCTGACCATGCAAAAGAAAGGAAACTAATGACAAATCAAATGAGGACCCCATGATATCTAGCGTGTGCTAATGCATCTTCTGAGGTATCTACATAATATGTTGTACTGAGCAACTGATCAGCAATATGAGACCATTCTTTCTGCTTTGTCAATTGCCATTGTGCTCTTGCTGCCACGTTCACTCGCTTTTCAACTCATTCACTATAGTTTACATAAGTGACATAGTGTGCTACTAAGAATCAGGCATTGACATTGGATTAAATCAAAATTTGGATGACCAACAAAACCGCAATAAATCTTACAAAGATTGTGAACTGAGATGCGATCTAGCAATGAGTTAGATATTGTATTACTACATCTAGACCCGGATTAATGTGGTTCAGCTTTCCACCAAACTATAAGCCAAATACATTGATTAAGAAAACACAGTCAAGCAGATACTTACTAAACAAGATACTAAACAAAAAAAGAAAGTTGTTTACTCCAACTAGATCTATTTTACTCTTCAAAAGCCTATATATAATATCCTCCCTTTTTCTGTTTCTTACTCTCCTTTCACTCTCTCTCTCTCTCAATTTCTACTCGTTTCTATGTAAAATAGATTGTTGATAATAATGACGAACAGTAGATAAACATTTATTCTTCATTTATATTTAACAAATGGGACACTGCTGAAAAAAGAAATCGACTGTTGATGTTTCTCTGCAACTACTGAACTTCACCTGACAGGTGGTCAGAAATATGTTAACACAGTGGGCTGCCACCGTACCCAGCAAGCTGAACATTCATATGAAGATGGCCATAGATAAAGGCATACATGAAAGGGTTGATGATTAACTTGTCTTCTTTTGAAAATGTTTTTGCATTAAAATATCGCTTATTATCACTAAACCACAGTACTTAGTAAGTTAGTTTCCCACTCCCAAGTGGGCAAACAGTAAACCTTGACTTGACCGCCTATTGCCCACTGAGCCGGTGGCATAGGTCAAACTAAAGGTACACTTAAAGTAGTATTGAATATGTCCAGATATACACAGGTGACTGATAGGATACGTCTTTACATTAACCCTAACCTTGGTCCTTAAGATACACAGACAAATGTATTCCACAAAATACACCAGCTAATTTCATGCACCCTTGAATACATTATTCTGAGCTCCTCACACAGCTGATAACAGATAATACTTGTGATACAGGTTGTTGTAAGACATTTAAAAAAAAAAAAAAAATTCTGTTGTGCACCAAACATTTTCAAATAATCAAGTTTCACAGTCCAACATAATTGAATAATTACAAATATACCTTTGACAGGCTATCTAAAAAAATTAAACAGTCAAAAACACCTGGATATTACGATACTTGGTCTAGTAACTGTATGGTTCCAAAAACATTTTTTATTTTGTTTTCTTTTTTACCTATCCATAAGGGAATATGCAATTCCCCCTGCTACTTTCATTGCCTTTTATTTTTTTCTTTTGAAATTCATTGCAGTTTTTATTTCATAGAACTATACTATGATGTTTATATTGGGCATATTCTTCATTACAAGTTGGGCCATTTAAACAAAACAAAAAAAAAAAATCATTGCGAGAACTATTAAAAGAAAAAAAAAATCATTGCAGGAACTTTTACTATGGAATTTTTTTTTTACATTTGCACCCAGTTGCAAGCTTTCAGAACTAAATAACTTCTAGGAACAAAGATTGCAGAACCACCACCAATTTTATACTGCCCTTGCAGTATTCAATACACTCACAATCAACAATAAAATAGCTAATATAAAAACTGTGAAACATGTCACAATTTTTCTTTTTTAATTCATATATGGGCACAGAACCTATGGATAACAGTCATTGTTCCGCCTACTCACATATTTTCTGAAGTTGTGAAAACAATTGGTTAGTTAATTTGTGAGGATTTGATCTGAACAGCACATATAAGGGAAATGACATATTTAAAATATATAACCTTCAAGATATTTGAGAGAATTTCAACTGTTTTCAACAAGAAGACTTTTCTGCCAATATCATGAATGTATGCTATCTAAAAGCACATCATAACAAAAATGCCATTATTCATGTGACATATTTGTACAGTCGAGTCCACTCAGACTGAACTTGGATTAAATGAATTTCTGATAAATCAAATAAAAATGAACCAATAGATTTTTTCCCTCTTTGCACTTATTATATGCCTCTCACATAAACTGAAGCCATCAATGTGAATTTCCTTTAAATCGAACCCGTCAGCACCGCCACAAAGGCAAAAATCAGCTATTGTTATCTCCATAGGCCATGTGGTTTCCACCAACCCAGATGCCAGTGATTCAAAAAACAAAAGGAGACAGAGCTGTGGATAGGGCAAGAGGGGTAAAACGATGTATAGTGTCCCATGTGCAGAGTTCGTTGGCTATGTTGGGGGGGGGGGGATAACAGTGTAGCAGGGCCAGCGCTGCTGAGCAATTGATCAATAATTAAGCATCCTGACAGAGAGAGACTACAGTACAGATATAATGTGCTATACATGTCAAATGTATTATGAAGTGTATGGGTTACCCCATAATAAGCACTGCACCCGTGTTATAATGTTGATGCTCGCACCGTGATGGGATAGGCTGAGTCGGCATTGTGCTAGTTTTTTTTTTTTTCACTTGCAGTTCATTTGCTTTCATAGACTTTATAGACACCCTCACAGACTATGTGATGGTTTCCTTTAACTTTTCACAGAGTTAAAACTTTATTAACAGCCCTTTTCAGAGGAATAACTTACTCAACTACCATTTTTTAGATCTAAAGCATTAACAGTCCTTTTCAGCCCATAACTGAAAGACGAACTCTCTGTAATCGAACTCGTTAGTCTGGACCTGACAAATTTCATTTAAGCAGACTCGACTGTATGTAATGACATCTGTCATGTCTCAATGTTTTCAATAAACCATATGATACATTACAGGCATCAAACATATCAATTAACATCTGTAACACACTTCCCTTCCTCTCCCATAGAAAAAAAAAAAGGCATTTCAATTTTAAAAAGAAAAAAGTGCTATCATACTTGGTGACAACTAATGATGCCTTCTGGATAAAAGGCAAAATTATGTGAGCTGGTCCCACTGACTTGAACAAGTGCAGAAACATATGCCATATAAAATTTGACATGAAAAGTAGTGTGAAGACTGTCTCTGGTCACCTAAGTTGCATAACTTTTCGATCTGCTAAGAGATCTCCTTTTTTTTTGTCTCCCACTTCTGGGCTCTTAGGCAGAGACCACTGTAACTGGAGACACGGCATAACAGATAAATGGTGTAACTTGAAACTCAAACTCTTAGGCTCACTAATCAGCAAACTAGGCTGCTCCAAGATCACAGTTATTGCATTCCATGCTTTTTTTTTTTTTTTTTAACAAAATAACAACTATTACCTGGGCTGCAAGACTCTATAATGACAGGTTTTGGGCCAGGAAACATGCCTTTGTCTTTCTCAAGCTGATCAAAGGATTCTGGAAAAAGGGTTACAAGAATGTCCAACACAGCTGATGCCAGCGAGAGGATCCCTGCATGTGAGCGGTAATTGTAGACAAGCTGATGGACTTTCTTGGGTGTCTGCAATATAAACAGGCCAGATGTATTTTGTTCACCAGACCTACACATAACTAAGATCTGCTTCTGAATTTTTAGAGCCAAGGAATGAAGGCTGAAAAGCACTGCCTTTGCTTAGCTTTGAAAAAAGAATGACTGGAACATTACTGCACCTACTGTGGATAATTGCGATACATTGCATATACTTTTCAAGTTTGTTTCCTATGACGCTCTCACATACAAAACCATCACCATCAGTGAGATAAAATCAGTAAAGTACTGATTTACTCAGCAAATCTTCAGTAAAGCTCACGGAGCAATTGCCATGAAATTTAGCATGGATATAGATCCAAACAACATTTAAATTATGTCAGGGGGGATTTTTTTTATATCACTTTAAATTTTTCAGAAATGTGAGATTTTGGCGTCAAATTTTCAAAAAATCGGCAACCTTTTCACATACCAATTTTAAAAAATTGTAGAAAAAAAAAAAATAAGCATTTTATCAAAAATCTGTTCCGACAAAATTTAGACATGGAATGGTAAAATATATACACAAAATTACAAGCACATCGGCTGGTAAAGTTCAGAGCCTATCAAAGGCAAAGTTACCCAATATTGCGTAGCAAAATCCAAGATGGCAAGTGTTGCCATGGCAACCACGGGTGATTTCGATTTTTTCTCTTGATTGTTTTCCTTTAATTTGACCATGCCGAATTCGATGGTAATGATTAAAATCATTTCCCCCCAGCAGTTTCCAAAATGACTTCCAGGGATCAACAGCTCAAACCAATCATCTCTATTAGATCTAATAAGAGAAAGAAAAGCTAAAATCTAGATCCAGCCTCATCAGTCTTTTCTCAGACCACTGCCATCATTTGTATCATTTCTTTTTGCCACAGGATATATAAAGCTGACTTTCAATCCATAGCTTTCCTCCAATCCATCAACTGAATATTGTCAGGACTGAGGAGCTAATCGCAATGAAAGTTCCATTTCCGACAAAAGTCGGAAGTTTGATATCTCTGATATGTGACAGAAAGATCTCATTACAAAGTTCACATGGGCTGATTTCCATCAAACATAAATCAACATTAAATGGGATTTCCCATGTTCACATTTTTAGCATCATATTTGACCATAAGTGCTTGTGACAGGTATACAAAAGCATAAACAGGAAATGGGGGGGGGGATGGAATGCGCCTGACGAGTATGCTGACCATAAGATGTGACCATTGACATTGCTATCAATTTTATTTAGTAGATTTATAGTCTAAATAGTTTGGATCAGCTGGTTTTCACAAACTTTTAATTCTTATAATAAACTTTCACACTAGAGTGTCATATCAGAAATCTGTCGATTATCAATCATAATCATGGTTCCCTAATAGAATGGAATTTTCCATAGAACTATGGAAAATCAATATCTGTTGGCAGCTCTGTTTATGGGAGTCACCAAGAATCTTTACTGATATCTACAAAAGATTTTATGATCATCCTCATATATATGATTGATTCATATCACAACTGTGGAATCATTATGCATAGATATGCCAGATGAGAAAGATCAAATGAAGAATTATTTCAACATCATACCTAAAATTCATGTAACAGAGTCACAGAGATGAGTAAGCAAACATACAAAAAGGCAGACAAGATGACAAGATTAAGAAGACAAAAATACAGCATTGGTTGCCACAGACAGATACAGTGGCCTTGATAACAATACCTGAATTTTTGATGCAGGATGCTCTTTCTTTGCAGATTTTTTAGCAAAGTAGAATAATGAATGTAGGTCACTGAAGCGAAATGATATTCCTCTCATGATACTTTGAGCTGTATCTCCTGTCAAAAACATTTTATTAGGATTCTGACTCAAAGAGACGAGAAGAGCCAATTCTGCCTGGGTGAAATCCTGAGTCTCATCCACATAGATTTCATGCAACACCCAAGGGCAAAAGTTCATCTGAAAGCAAGAAGACTGCACTTACTGTCACTTGTAACTTCAAGACAAAAGTGCTAACAAATCTTATCCAATAATAAAAGCAAATTTCCTCTGCAAAAATATGTGCATTAGTGTTGTATTTATTGAACATTTTTGCTGTAATTGTTAACTAATGAGTTAATAAATATAATATACCCTCTAAACAATTCATATAGAATCTAACAATATAAAAAAAAAACATACTGAAATTTGAAAATTAATCACATTATGTTTTAAATGTAGTTCTCATTTATGCTGGGCATCAACCAGGAATTTGATAAGCTGGATTTCAAAATTACCCACTTTGTAATAACAGACTAAACTGGATTCAATCAGTTTTCATCAGCGCAGTGAATCTTTAACTGACTTCTGAGCTGAATTACTCTGGTACAGCAAGGCGTTTGCCTTGATAAAAACACACCTCTGGTCCTGTCTGCCCTCTCACCCACTCAGTTGCAGTTATGTGTCTGTTTGCCTTGTGGATGTATGATGCGTGCTCTAATCCCTTCCTCCCCATATCCATTCTTCACAAACACAGCATTGCCATGAAGTCACTACACTTCTGCATAGTGCAGCATAGTGAGTTATTGCTTCATTATTTTGGATTTTTGTTAAATTTTATTTCCCATTCTACAACAGGAGCACATACTAAACATGAACAGTTCTGAACACTAGTAAACATGTTGTCCTATACCAGGACAGTCCGATCCTTTCACCATCTCAGTTCATGTACAAATTTTTAAAGAAAAAATCTCTCCCATGCTCACTAAGACTTATTCAATGGCTTCTCTGATTTTCTGCATGTTTTTGTTGTTTTACATGTGTATCTTCATAGTTTGTCAAGGAATAGAATCATGTCACACAGTGACTAAAACAGGCCAAATTCTAACTCTTTAGGTTTTCCTTTGAATTTACTCCAATGGCAGAAACTTCCCCAATAAACCAGCAATTAACCTGTCAAGACCAATTTATTACCGCCCGCCCACCCCCCGCAGTCAGGGGGAGATAACTCACAACCATTGCTCACCTACTTAACTTCAGTGCGAATCACAGCACAATAATACAGATTTCACTATCATGTTCATTTACATATATTCTCAATATGAAAAAAAAAAAAAAATCAGTAAAATATCTTAAAAAATAATAAAGTTACAGCAGTTTGTATACAGTGTATAAAATAAGTAAGTGCCTGTGAGTCTGAAATACATAATCACACTTTCCTTTCTTATACCACCCAGGATGTCTGAATTCTTTAAAGTGATGAGTGAAAAAAATTTGGTCAGTCCATTCATATTGAAATAGTTATGGATTTTCAAAGTTGAGTGATCATTTTACACCTAGACAATCAGATTCAGGATATGTAGGAAACAAAAAATAGTTCACACAGTGTGCTAGCTTAACTTTTTTACTGGTATTTTGTTTTATTTCACCTGTCCAGACATGATAAAACACTATTTTACAATCACATGGACAAACTCAAATGTTTGTGTAGAGTATGAGGAAATAGTTGTCTCACAAAAAATCAGAGACAAAAAAGGATAAAACCCCGAAATATCCAAGACTTTCAGAAAGACATATTAACTGTATTCCACATTAACATTGGATGGCAATCACTGTCACAGATATATACAGAGCCTGGTTTACAGAGAGCTGACACAGCAGTTTATTCATCCTGTGGCAATGAACACACAACAGGCCAGTCTTATCACAAGGGCCTTTCCGACAGTGTCAGAATTCAACATGATCAACAATGATTTTAGACAAGCACATTTAGGTGTGTCACATGCACACCCAGTATCGCAGGATGATATTAGAGAGGCAGAAGAAGCAACAGTTAGGTAAATGAAAAATTTTAGACAGGCCTTCCCAGATAGAATCAGCCCCAAACATCATATTCTAGAAAAACACTGCACAGAGTGGACTGAAAAATAAGGCTTTGGAATGGCTTTTTGTGGAGAGTTGGGAGGGGAAATGTTGCACTCTACAGTGACAAAGACAGAGAAGAGAACAGCAGGCATGCGGCAGGAAAGTATGAAGCTGACAAGTATTATGGAAACATCCTTACTACAAACCACCCCTGAACTGACCAGTTTGATACCCCAGCCAAAGAGAAGAAAGTTGAAATAAAATCGCTAAATATTTTGTAAATGTTGAATTACACTAGTTTTATAGCCCAGTACCAGTGAAACGTTGGACAGCAGGAGCGTCTATGCTATCTATCTGAGACTACTGTACTTGACTCTATATAAAATAAATTTATTGTGCTGAACTGGGCAACCTGGGATCTCCCTTCACCACCTGTACTACAGGAACGGCACTGTAGTTTGTATAACTCAATCTCACACTGACAATTCTACTCAGCACCTTTATGCATTTGTGATGACTTTGCACTCACAGTCAAACAGCCACTCCTTGTATCTGACATAAAACAACTCCAGCTGGTAACAGCCTTTGGATTACAAAGCTCTACAAGCTCTCATAAGGATGGATTGTGAATAAATCTTGTATGTCCTGTTTCACTGTTCATCATTCTAGTATCACACAGAAACTGGCCGGAAGATTGGGTGGTATGAGAAAGATACAGGTGATAGAAGAAAGCATATCATTTATCCATGTTTTCATGATTTTTGCCACTTTTCACTGGCAAATTTAACATATCAAAAATGGATATATTGGAATAAAAAACAATCAGTACAGACGGTGGATATTAAGGTTTATTTTTTGGGGTACTGGAACTTGATTATCCTGATGCAATCACAACTTTAATAGTTTAAAAAACAATTGTAAAATGATAACAACACGATAAAAACTGAAGGGCTGAGACATCCGCACAGGTAAATTTGGCCCTCTCACTGACTCTCAGCGGCAGGGCTCATGAACGTAATTTGATCCGAGCAGCCGCCGTTAATGGTTTTTTGCGAAGCAAACTAGAAGTCCAGTAGTAAGTTGCCATGGTGAATGCTTAATTCATTGAGACAATTCTTCACTCTGAAATCGTGCCCGACTTGCATGAAGAGTACAATGTAGGCTATGACTGATACAGTGATTATAGCCCTCTCATGTTCACTGTGATGCAGCTCCTTCAATCTTTCACACGCACATAGTAGTGTACGTTTCTCTTCATAATTCATGAAATCATAATAGCAAACAAGCGAAGAGACAAGACCATGCCAGTGACTTTAGCCAGCCCATGAGCCATGCCCCTAGCAGGCTGGTTTAGCCTGACCCTTTCATCATCTTAATACACGAATAAAGTTTTAAAGAGAAAATCTGTCCCGTGTTGATTCATTTAATGGCTTCTCCAATTTTTCTGCAGGCTTTTGTCTGCTTCACTCTGGGACTTGATTAAAGAACAGAATCATGTCAAAAGTTAGATTCGCTTGGGCAATACCTGTATGTTACATTTAGCTATTTATGTATCAAGAGCCTCAGGTTCCCTCTTGATGGGCATCATTTTTCAACATGGATGAACTATCTACAATATAAATTTCAAACAAAACCCACAATAGGCTTATGGACTCAAAAACTGCAGAACGCATCCAAATGAAATTTGGCAATTTCCACAGAGCACATTGTAGCATACGGATCTGCATTTCTATGTACATGAACCCCAAAAAGCTTATTATCCTTGACCACATTCTAAAAATGTGATAATAACTGAATAACAAACTCACGAGGCTGCTTAATCCAAATTGTACATTCAACAGCATGATGCATACAAAACATGATTTCTTTGGGTAACATTCAATTTAATCAACCAAAATATTAACATAGAGGTGGATTCTCTTCTAGTAAATTAATATTCTTTCAAGGTTGGTTTGTAGTGTAGTGCAAAATCAGTTTGGCACTTGATCCAGTTGCAAATGCAGCCTGCAAATTCATTTTCAACCTTTTCTGCCCACTGCAACATTTCACCATTAATCTTAGATGTCTGCCAGGAGAGCTTGAAACCCAGCAGTCTGTGATTTCAATCCCCCCTCTCCTCCCTGAAATCCTGTCTAACATGCCCTCTCCCCTGTTTGCTGTGATGCCTTTGATTTTTTACCCCGATGCAGTGGACTGGACTGAACTTAGTGCACTGCCTCCCTCCCACTTCACACTCAACACTCCTTGCACTGGTAGAATAAGCAAAGAGTAGATAACAAGGTCTGTGATCACAACCAACCACTTGCAACGTGGCAGAAGTGGATAGGGTAAGTGAACCTGATAAGCAGGTCGAGTAAATATACCTGATAAGTGGATCAGGTAAATCAACCTGATAAGCAATTGGGCAAATGAACAGAAAGACTTCAAAAATGTAATTGTTTTAGTTGATTTCATAACTGGTTGTCTAAATCAAGATCTAGATTTCTGCCCCGCACTAATTCTCATCCTCATTCTTTCACGCTAGAGACATAAATCAAATTTATCTCGAATCTGGCTAATATATAGATTAAAAATTAATAGATCACATTTTGCTTGAAAATGCTAAATGATTGTAATAAACTGAGTACATAATATAACTGATGAAGCACAATTAAGAAAGTAACATCCTAAACAATTACGTTTTGCCACTGCACTTACAAATTGAAGGTATAAAGCTTTCAAAAAGCTGATCCATACAAATGAATAATTTTCATCATTTTCAGGAATTCTGAATATTTGAAAATTGAAGAGGCAAATAGTCTGCTATTTTTATCATCATGAAGAGCTTGCCTTGATATGAGAATTTTCCTATATAGATCAGTATGGTGTAAAAGTAGGTGACAGGTGCCATTAAATCATTTAGCCATCTAATGTCACCACTAAAAGACATAACATTGACATATTGCAACATAGGACAATGTTAGTTTCTGTCATGAATTGCTACTGTTATGTGGCCAGCACTGCCAGCTTTTGATTTCCATCAATTCATGCAACTAAATAGTTATAAGCATGTAATGAAATTAAATGATGTAAGATGTTTTCATCACAACTATCAATTCTACATGGAAATACATATATTTTTCGTATTTTTAAATTTTTTTCAGTGATCATTTTAGCTATGGCAAATAATGCTTGCATGTGAAATTTGTGTAAGTTAATGAAATAAAGTCCAGAGGCAAAAACTTGGGTAAGCAACAAAAAATATATAATTTACAATAAAAAGATAGGCCCTAAGCACATATGACAAGCTCATTGCCAATCCCTTCCCTTGTTCTCTTACTACAATATACAAGATTGATCACAGACTTTGAGTCTATTTGTAATAAAACAAAATAGCAAGTTAATTTTTTTTTTTTTTCCCCGAATTCTCCTTTCACCCTGTGGGTTTTGCCTAATAAATGAATTAACATTATATTATCAACATCACAATGAAAAGGAATACTTACTGACAAATGTCTGTTATAAATTTTGAAAACAAGATCTGCTTCATCAAACAGAAAATGATTCTGGGAGTAAATCTGATAGGATGAAAATACTTCATAAATCTTGCACCTATCACCACTGAAATTTGGTGCTCTCTTGTGACCAATCTCAAGATATTTTTCTTGATCCAAGTATCCACCCTTTGAGTGAAGAGCTTCAAATGATCCTTTGATAAAAGACATGATCTCAGTCCAAACTAGAGATGGGTGACAATCAATCTGAAAGATAGGTAATCTTTAAGTCAGTAGTATGTTGTCCTTAAAATATATTTATTGAAGTATTTACAGCAGAGCTAATCCAAAAAATTTGCAGCAGAACATGAAAGTTAGTGTACAAAAAATATCTCTGACATAAAAAATATTGAAAGCCAATATCATTTTGCTGGCCATGCCGTTTCAGGAGCCGTAAAAAGATTCCTTAAACTGTCTTAACCCCTTGACTGCCAGGCAAAATATCCCAATCCTGCCGGGGGTAAATCAGATGATTTTAGGTGTCTTTGCTTAAAACCCCATAACTCTCTTATTTACAAAAGAATTGCTTTGCCATTTCATAGTATTGTACAAAAATGAATTGTCTTTCAAATGG
This sequence comes from Peronia verruculata, assembly GCA_038406235.1. Classification (NCBI taxonomy): domain Eukaryota; kingdom Metazoa; phylum Mollusca; class Gastropoda; order Systellommatophora; family Onchidiidae; genus Peronia; species Peronia verruculata. Next base: position 15,076 of record JBCAUA010118862.1, read on the forward strand.
TACCAAAAAAAAAAAAAAAACAGTTTTGGGGGCATTTGAAAAAAAAAAAAAAAGATTTTTAAACGACTTTTTCTATAAGAAATACAGTTTTTAGATATGTCACAATGCACACGTCAAGTTTATAGCACATATTACAAATAATATGCCATCAAACACTGCATAGTCATGAATAATTTTTCACTAAAATATCCTGATGACATGAACTTGATTTAAGTGTCTTTATTGCCTCCAGAACATAATTCTAGTGTGATATGCAGTGTGGCATTCTGGAATGTACAGAGTAAGTTTTCTTTTGACTCTTGATCTGCCCCTTTTATTTTGCTATTACTGGATTCTGATCTAGATCTAGATCTAGACTTGATCCAGTTACTCTTTGAGTCTCAAATTCAGAATCAGGTGCATAATCCAGCTCACTTTCATAATTACTGTCACTGTCATTTTGCATCTGCTTGACCGCATCTCTCGTCTGACGTTAAAAAATGTTCATTCCCCTCTCATTCCCATCATAATATTCAGTGAAAGTCTTCAGAATCTCAAATGACGTGCTCTCATCGTCGTCACTATCAGAGTTACCAGCATTGGATGCTTCTAATGTTGTATACTCAGATCTATAGCAGTTGCTACGCAACGCCATCATGAAATTGTCAGGGAGTTTGAGAAAAACTTCGAAAACATTCTTAAAAAATTCATATAATCACCCCAATCGATCAAAATGAAATAAAATGACTTCTATAGTCAAGGGGATGCGCTCTAACAAGACACACGTTTCGCAAGTTATGTCTCCCCGACCTTAGGCAAATTTTATACAATTTTTTTTAAACGAAATTTTTGTTCTTGCAAATTTGAAAATGTGCGCCATTTTCAAACACAAATCTGATCTTAAAGCCACTGTCAAACATATATATTGAGAGGATCATGGAACAATAAAATATTTTTTTTACCCATGTCTGAAATTTGTAAGTTGTGTAGTTGTGGAGATATTGGGCTGTAAAGGTTAAGAAAAAGACAAATTTTTCCACCCAGAAGCAAGCCAGAGGGGAAAGATTGACAATTAAAGTATCAGGTTATGCAACCTGTGTCTTGTCCTGCTTGGGCCAGCAAGGGACACTCCCACCTTCCTCAAACTAAGTTGGCCCTTCTTAACAGCTGTGTACATTATACCAAAAAACAAACAAACAAAAAGGACATAACAATTATTACTAAACTGAAATGGGTATCAACTATTGCTATCACTGTCTAATAGGAAACCTATATATCTACATGCAGTTTTTACTTGTGCACATACTTTCAGTTATACTGACTGATTTTGATGGCAACTCATCGCTTCACATCTTAATACATCTATATGAAGTGAATCTAGCACACTACGTATATCTTTATGACTTTCAAATATATTAACCCCCCTTGTGTTTATGGCCTATCAAATCAGCCGTAAATTTTGTTCTGTGGTATTATGGCATCAGCTGTAACATGATTTGTTGTTAGGTCAATAGGACAAGGACAAGGTCAATATATGTCAACAAATAAGAAAAAAAAAATATCATGTTATAGTTTATTCATTCTACTTTCAGAACATGTATAGTTTTTTGCACTTTATTTTGATATTCCTGTTTCTAAATATTTTCCAACACATGGTAAAATCTTCAATCTCCCCTGACACCAAAAACTGTTTATTTGTGACACTTGGAGGGTTAAGCAAATGTGGCTCAAGGTGACAGTCGAAAGAGCAAATTTAGTAGGACTGTAAATATATTTGCACATTCAGTTGTATTTACCACAGACTCCCACATATATTTATCCTATGAATTTCTCACCTTGGTATTCTTTGATATTTTTGGCCAAACCAAGGATGCAAAAATCTCATAGGTACATTCGCGCCTAGGATATTTCTCCTTTGTGGCTCTAGTGTCAGGAGCTTGGGCTCCAGTATTCTGTTCAAGTGTACCTAAAACATGCCACAGACAGACACAATTTGTGGACATATAGTTTTCAAAACATTACTTACAAAGACACAATAACTACAATCAGAAACACTTGGCCAAATTTGTTGTATGAGATCATGACCAGCTGACACTCAGTAATAATCCTTAGCATGTTTATCTCAAGATTTAGAAACCATTACTTTAAAAATTATATGCCCAAAAATGTACTTTGCAAGACAGTTATTGATTATGCTATGAGCAGCAATACAGGAAATACCCAGCTATTAATATCACTCAATTATTCGCTCATCCACTGCTCATCCACTTAGAAATTTACAAACTGACATCTGTATGGTTACTTTTTAATAATGAGATGACAGTATGTGGGGAAACAAAGATAGCATGTTTTCACTTGATAGTTGTCCTTTCAGACAGGAAAAAGAAAGATATCCATTGTCGAATGTTACACAGTGATCATGATATGGGTAGCCTAAAATCTTTCAGAAAAGCTGAAATAATGCTCCAAGTCAAACTTTCGGGAAATTTAAAAAAAAAAAAAATGACACCTCCATATCCATACTCTCTAATAGCCAATGATATCCAGTTGGCATATGCTCAAATAATATAAAAATACAGTCAGTCAAAGTATATCATACAATGTAAGCCTTGGAACAAAATATCCCAGGACCAGAGAGAATTCAAGACTTACTTTCTTTTGAATCATGCTGAGTCTCATCTTCATCTGAGCTGTCAAGAAAAGTGCTAAGCTCAAGGGGGATATGACTGAAGATGTCTTCTTGCTTGCCCCATCCTTGGATGGGGTCCTTCAAAGCAAGGTCCTCATTGCGGGGGAAAAAACAATCTCCAGATAATGATGCGTCTAACATTAAGAGCAACTGCCTTGAGGTCAGAAACAGTGGAAAGGAGCTGTCATCCACATCCTGTGACAGAACACCAAAGAGATCAAATGAGTCATTTACAAAGATTGAAACAGATTCTTTTATTTAACCTTATAGTAAAGCTTTCAGTCATGATACATAAATTTTAATAAGAAAAGTTATGTTTCTTGCAGAGATAGATTTGAGAATGTAAATGTTTTCACATTTAAATACATTCAGTTGTAATGTTGTCTGCATCACCGATAAATCTTTCCTTTAATAACAGATCACAAATATTAATTACTGAGAATTCATTTTCAGTTTAACTATACCACACTCACTGAGAATGACAAAATGCTCATAATACAAAACAAGTAAATAATTGTAAAACTTGCTGAATGAAAGTGATTTATACATGATGTTGGTATATTTGCCTGTCTTAAAAGTATCTAGAAACTAAAACCTATGCATGAAGTTATTAAATCAGTGAAACAACATCAAAATTAAAAATCATAAAAATAAAATAAGTAAACAAGAATTTGAAAAAGAATTTTGATTTTCTTCATGATTATGTAATATGTTTTTTTCTCTCTCAAGCTCATCATGAAATGCCATCATGAAATCAGTGAATATTTATTGGAAGATTCTGATAGTCATTTTTATTTATAATATGGCCTGCTGCAAGTTGAGAAAAAAATGTACAAATGTATTACAGATGTAATCAAAGGTGCATACCACCTTGATTTGCAACAGCAACACAAAGTGAAGATTATATTTCCCTCTTACTCTTAGTATAATGTAAAACTTTGCCTAACATTGATCTGGATGGGTAACAAAAATAATTTATCTATAATTATCTCTATCTACATATAGTCAAGCACAGAAAGCTCAAATTTCTCTGGGACTGAAAAATTATTTGAGATTTCCGTGAAGGCCTTTTTTGCTAAGGGATGAAAGGACTGCAAAGGGGGAAAAACTATAATGATTAATGTGGTCCAATCTTAACAGTATTCTAGGAATTGGTGCCCCTGAGTTTATCTTCATGACAGCATCCATTATCTTTCAGGCAACGCATTCCCAGTCATATTGCTGCCTGTGCGTCACATCATGAAGGCTATGGTTATTCCTTGCAATACAGACAGCCCATGTGGACTAAGTCCATTACCCTGTTCAATTACCACATCATCTCGAAATCCCATACACGATGATAAAACTGTTTATGAAATCCTTGTTGTGAGATAGAGAAATGCATGTTACTAATTCAAAGAAAACATGGGAATTGAAATAAGGTCAATGACAGCATTCGATATTATTGTGAATTCGAGATTTCCATGCTCCTGTGTTCTCAACTTTACATATATATATATATATACATATTCATATCTATAAATAAAATATTTTAAACAGACAAGACAAAACAAGATCACTGTTTAGTGAAATAAACCTGAAGTGTGTTAGGCAAGGGCATATTAGGAGCTGGTTTGTCCATTTCTGACAATGTGCTTGCAAGCTTCAGTCTTTTGAAATTCTTCTCCATTTCTGAGCACAGCACAGGATTTTTCGTCACAAACAGCTACAACACACACAAAAAAAAGACAGGTAATCAAAAAGATAAGAAAAAAAAACAGAAGAAAAAAAGAAAGAAAAAGAAAAGAAGAAAGAAAGAAAGAAAGAAAGAAAGAAAGAAAGAAAGAAAGAAAAAAAGAGAGAGAGAGAGAGAAGCATTGTAAAATTGTTACTGATCTAAAAGCAAATTTATAATTCACTGACAGATGAAATCATCAATGAGAATATGTATGACAGGATAATTATAAGTTTTCCTAATTCATCAAGCTGAAAGACTATGTATTAAAACACAAAAACAAATACCAAGTTCTTTTATTTTTTTTTTTTTAATCACAAATGCTGCCAAAAACACACTTATTAAGACATATTGCTGCCTGTGCGTCACACCATGAAGGCTATGGTTATTCCTTGCAATACAGACGGCCCGTGTGGACTAAGTCCATAACCCTGTTCAATACCACATCATCCCCTCCCAGTGATCATCTTCAATGAGACCCATTTCAGACCTACACTTTACACTGTCTAACAGTCTACCCCTACCTCTCCCACACATTTTTCCTTATCATTACCAGCCTGGGTCGAGCACTGAACCATTTTCAACAGTCAGAAATAAGTGAATGGATTCAGTGATTGTTAACTAAAAATTTTATTTTCCCCTGCTTTGAATTGATCCTCTCGCGCCTAAACCAACATGCCTAAGGTTTAGATCGACAGAAACCGACACGCAGCAGATCAAGCTGTTACTGTTCAGATCAAAAGAAACTGACACAAGAAACACCCTCTTTTCGTGGGCTGTCAGTTGATAAAATGAAGTTTGTGATTTAATAACAGACAGAAAACTCAAAGACAAATCAAATGAGATTTCCACGACTCCTAGGGTGTGTTAGTGCATCTTTTCAGGTAGCTGCATAGTGTGATCTACAGCGCATTGATCAGCAACATGAGACCGTTCCTTCTCCTTCGTCGAGAGCCATTGTGCTCTCATTGTCTCATTCACTCGGACACACAGTGTCATTAAGGATTAGCACTGTCACTCAATTAAACCTAGATTAAAAAGACGAGTAAATCATACATATAAAATATACATGGGATCTACTACGAACTGAGATGCGACCTAGATCTAATTAGACTCAGATCAATGTGGTTCAGCTTTCAATTAGGTTGTGAATCAAATGTGTTCACCCACTGAGTAAAAATACAGAATGAAGCAGATATCTATATTAGCTAAAAAATGAAAGTTGTTTGTTGGTTGCTTCTCTGCCATCACTGAACTTCAGCTGATGAGAAGTAAGAAAACTATAAAAACACTGGACTGCTACAGCATGCAAGAAATAGGACACTCACATGAAGATGACTGCCAGTTAATGCATACATGAAAGAGATAATGTGTGTTTTCAAGCATAATCATAAACACACAGGGGTTTGTAAATAAATTTCATTTTCTTGCTGTCTTAGTAAGCATGAGATCATATTCACAGATCTGTCCAATCAATGCTAAAAATAAAGATCACAATAACCATTGACCTTGTAAACAGTGCAATCACATTCATATTGATGGATAATAGGGTTGGGCTGAAGTCATATTAATGCTGATAGTTCCTTGTCTTCATTTTCAAATGGAAAACTTGTGGTGCGTTACCAAACATCAATCTTGCATGCAAGATTTATAATTGATACAGATATACAATAAGATACCTTTTCCAAGAATGGGAAGCCAGGATAAAATATATAGACAAATATTTAGGCTTAGTACTCTGTAAGTCCAACGAATTCAGTGATTAGTGAAAGAAAAGAGTTTGCATATTTATTGTAAAATTAGACTCACCTGGTGAATATGGTCAAACTGAACACCATTACCATCAATATTTATGGTCTCTTCATCCACATCTGACTGCTCCTCTTCTAATTCAGATTCTTCTCCATAATTGCGGGTTTCGTGGCTTTCTGATTCTTCCCAATCTTCCTTTGATGCAAACTGTCCTGCTGAATCTTTAACTCTCTTGTCATCATCATTTTCTTCATCATCAGCTCTTTCTGAATCTGCCAAACAGGTTTAAAAAACAAAACAAGAAAAACCATTGTATAATGAGGGAAAGCCAAAAGAGCTGCAATGTCAGCTCTTCAGATGATTGGTTGATTTATGCACTTACTGAGTAGTATCCAAGCTCTCACAAATATTTCATTATTCACTGTATACACTAATCATTCTCAATAACTGCCTGCATTATGATTCATCTGAAATGAAATGGTGCTCTGCTTGGTATAAAAAAAAAATAAAAATGGCATTTTATGGTCATGGATATGAATGGGATATATTCAGTCTACGGCATAAAACTTTACACACTCCACTGAATTCAGTTTCATATAATTGTTATTTTAAACATATTATTATGACAGCTCATTGTCTTGCTATAGAATCTGATTTTGCCAGTCTGTCAGATATCTGACCCCTATACAGAATGGCCATGTGCTTTTCACTGTGAAGATAGATTTACTGTGTCATGTTTAAAACTTTTTGCTTCTTCGCTATTACAAACATGTACATATTCCCATATGGATTGTTATCTTTTTATATATATGAAAACTTACATCAAAACTACTAAAATCAATCAAACTTTTTACACACTGTCCTATGTGGATAGATGGATCATATCTGAATTATGATAGCTGGGATAATAAGTGAGAAGAAAGAGATCTAAATGCTCTTACTGTCAGTTATCTAATAGCTTAACTCATGACTCTTACACTTAAACATATAGTAATGAATGGAAGAAAATTCAAATTTTGAGAAAGCTGATCTCAGAAATTAAACAAGAAAAAAAAAAGATCATGACCTGATATTACTGTAGTTTTTGGTTATATTCTGTTGTTATATATCATACCTGTCGGGCTCTAAGCGTATAACTGCGAAACGGACAACTTTACAAGAGAAGGAAAAAACTGTTTTGTGTCTGTCACAAGTTGTCTAAACCTTTGTTATTGTGTTTTTCAGTAGAAAATACGTACACCTGATAGACAGCGGTAATAAAATTTCATGGAGGCATTTTGATGACTTTAAAGTGTAGATACACAGTAAGCGCTCGCCTTCCTGTCAAACACTTACACAGTTTACCTGCGCACGGTGCCGATAAGCTATAAGCTGGTCAGTCGCAGACCCACTTTATGCCATAACCAGCTAGTTACACGGTTTGCAGGGCCTATATCACGGCCATGTTGTTATGTTTCAGAATAGGTTTACACAGCTATATTATGCTAATAATGTTACTAATTATTTGAATAGGTTTAGTGGCATCATTGTCTTCACAAATTCTAAAAAGATACGTATGCCCGTTAAATTCCGTCGGTAAGTTTTAGAGAAAATTGGGTTTTTAGTTTGAAAAAATGGCAAAATTTAAGTTTTCGCTATGTGGCATTTTAAAAAATTTATAGAAAATTTTTTATTACATGGAACACAGTAAAAATATGTAACTTTTCAGATATTATATCAAACAATATATTCATCACGTTTTATGAAGTTGCGTTGAAATTTGGCGGAGGAGAAAGATTTTAAAATCCAAGATGGTGGCGCTGCCATGGCAACCATATGGAAAAGTCGATTTTTTTCCATTGTTTTCCTCTAGTTTGAACATGCTGAATATGATGGAAAAGGTTAAAAAATCCTGACTTTAATAATAAAAAAAATCACCTCCAGGACACCCTCCCCCCCCTTAATTGATGAGAAGTAAAAAAAAAAAAAAAAAGACAAAGAAAAGAAAAAAGAAATAATTTTAAAAAAACATGGC
>JBCAUA010118973.1:0-23218 GCA_038406235.1 Peronia verruculata
ATAAATAAATAAATAAATAAATAAATAAATAAATAAATAAATAAATAAATAAATAAATAAATAAATAAATAAACAAAAAGTTTTTCTTCACAAGATTTTTTTTCCGGAAGGTTCAGTAAATTTCAAACAATGGACAAAAGTTTTATTTTGTTTTTTTCTCACATTTGTTTTTGTTTTTATTGTTTTGTTTTGTTATGCCTCATGGATTGTCTTATTTTCTCACTCTTTTGTATTAAAATGTGTCCAGTGGATGAACAGCCTTGGCTCGTGGACAGCGACGTCGAAAGATATCACACCCTGGAAAAGAGCTAAGTGGTCACTTAAAAAGTCCATAAAAGTCCTCCATGCTGCCGGCGGTTCTGGCCTCTTCATCTGTTTCCCGAGGAATAACATGAGGAATGTCTCAGAAATTCTGCCAGCGGTACGTCCGCACTGGTTTATTCTTTTATGTCGGTTAATTTGTATTTGAAGAGTGAACGATTTTTTAAAATTAAATCTTTCTGTATTTAGATTCGCTTGATGTGCTTATCATTAAATATCTCTTTGATATGAGACTCTTATCACTCTGATGTCTCGTAAAATAATTGGACTGCATGAAGGATTTAAATTATCTTCATGTTAGTCTGTTTCTACACCATTCCAAAAGTACAGGTAGCTATATCTCTAATCAAAGTAATCAACTGCTACCATTTAAAATAATATTATGTTGCTGTAATGGGTTGTTGAAAAATTATTATCCGTGGCCGCATGAGGACGTATGAAAGTCTTGTAAAACAGATAATCAAGTTTCACTTATTCTAACAACTTATGAAGAAAACAAAATTGACTGAAGAAAAGAAGTGGTGCAGGAAAAAAATGGGTTGTTTGTGATGTTTTTATCTGTAGAAACCCCAAGTTTAAAGAAATTCCAAAACAGTCAAAGAAATTGAAGTTAACGAGTCAGAAGACCTGAAGCCTACGAGGTCTAAACTACAGTGTTCATCAGGGCCTCTGCTATCTATACGATAAATCTGTAACAGAACTCACAGTAGGCTTATGGACGTGAAAACCACTGAATGGATCCATCTGACATTTGGCACACAACATTGTTCTTTCTATGTACATAAACCCGTAAAAGGCTGATTATCTTTGATAATAATTGAATAAATAACTCGCGAGGGTGCTTGATCCGAATTGTGCGTAAGATAGTATGATGCTTTCAAAACACGTTTTCTCTGAGTAAGATTCAGTTTAATCAACCAAAATACCAACATCAAGGTGCGAACGCTTGCCGCACGCTTTAGATAATAATAATAATAATAATAATAAAGGACATTTATATAGCGCCTTACGCCCGTAGGGCTCGAAGCGCTTTACAGAACCAAAATGTTTATCAGCCACACACCAAATATGCCTGAAAACAAACAGGGGCAATAACATACGAACACATTTATAACATATAGAGAGACTCCAGACGTGCTCACACACATAATCCTGAAATACAATTCAAACGTATACGTAAATCTGTAGACATGACTGACATGTACCTCACGGCTGTTTTGGGTGAACATCATTAGAGCAAAGCCTTTGATTTCTCAGAAGACGACTGGGTGTGACAAGCATGGTCCTACTCAGGGGACGAGTCACGGGGTTGACTCCAATGTCACACCGTGACTTGTAGGAAGAGTATCTTGTGGGAAGGAACAATGAAAAGAGCATTATCTCACATTTGCATTCGAAGTCTTGTGGGACGTGTCACCGGTTCCTTGCATCGCACATTCAAACTTCTGCGATATGACAGTAAGGAACACTCATAGACATAATATTAATAGACCCGATACCTGGGTACCCTTCGTCTTCATTTGAAGAAAGCGTGAGCGCTCCCCGTCAAGGATTCCATTGCAATTGGAAGGAAACGCGTATTACACAAGAAAGTGGGCAGGAAATTTTGGATTGAAATTCTTCGCTGTGAGTGGCAGACTAAATCAATTTTAAGCCCGTGGAACCTAGATACCCTCCATATAACAATATTAGTGCTGACCATTAAAATAGGGAGGGGAAACACCTACATACATGATAAATGGTAACAGTAACAGTAGATAGGAAAAGAGAACTAGAGAAAGGCTTTTTGAAATTACTAAGATTGCACATGAAGTGTAGTACACGTTAAGCAAGTGTTATCGTTCAAAATAATGATAACAGTGATCATGATTATGATAGTTTTAGGAGTCACAACAATCATAATTCTTGATTTGTGTAAAAGTAATGAATTCCAGGATCATTAAACAACACCTGGAATTCTAAGCTGATTCATAATTATGCAATAATCCTATAATCTCTCACCATAATTTTTTTTCTTTATTTGTTTTCAGTTTTACAATTCAGGCCTTACATTCCGAGGTACAAAATATTATAGCTACCCGAAATTCAGGAAAGCCTTCCTGCTTATGGCCGAGATGTTTCTTAAACTCTTAGGAGGAAAGAAAGAAACCATATTGGCAAAAATGTCGAAGGTCTTCGAGTTCGAGCAAAAATTGGCAGAGGTATGTAACTGTTTTGTTTAGTTGTTTTTTTTTTTTCTCCACTTCTCACCTCATTTGAAATGCCCTAATGCTAACCTGCCACTGCGTCTTTCGGGTATGAATAAAGTAATCTGGATGTTGAATTGTAGAGGCATCACACATCAAATGGCAACCAGCTCTCTCCATCTTTTTCTCTTCACTTACTCTCCCGTGGTGTCAGGCTGCAGGATTTTCTTTGGAAAATATCGACTTCCATTTCTTTTGTGTGTCTTTCTGTCGTCTCATCCAACTACTGCACCCTCTAGGAAGTCTCGGTGATTGTAGGACGTGACCGAACCAAGTTTGACTGTCATAAGGAGCTCTCCATACTGCCCAATGACATGCTTGATTCTGTTTCTCGCTTCTTTGCTGGTGTTGATGAGTTTTAATACTTCGAATCGATTAGCATGAATAAGAGCAATGACTGTGTTAATGTGAACAGTTTGAATTGTCTGTACCCCCTTGCCTACTATAATTAAACGGGGGATTTCCAGCCCTTCGCTTGGTCGAAACAAATCTGTTAACTGAGGCGTCACTGCGTGTACTCAGGGACCCGGCTGCAAAAAAAAAAAAAAAATGCGTATAAGAGACACTAGAAAAATTGGGTAGGTAGAATATTTAGCAGTAAAACTCTTGGTGACTAAGAAATACTTTATATAGATTTGAATCCCACTGAACTTCGCCTAACGGCCTGCAACGAAGACCGGCCAACGGAAACTGCACCAAACACAACACAAAGGGACTACCAACTTTGACACGGCCTGACATGATCCAATAAAGTCCGAGATAACCTAAGTACGGTTGAAAGGCCCAATCAAAATCGAGTCGAGAACTTCGCCTTACCGGACACTGAAAAGCGCCCCCTGACTTATTATAAAAGTCGTTAGAAGAAAGTGGCCAACTGGCAAATCACAGTGCCAGTAGCTTCAACACTGAGCCATCTGACGAACAACCTCTCTTGCCTTAAGATGAGAAACACCCAAGGATACTATTCCCTTCACTAGGGTCCAAAGATTGGGAGGAACTAGATGACAGGCCATCCCAGCTTATCTGCGCAAACTTAAAGAAAGTGGAACTAGAAAGCCGAACAGTGGTCATTATGGACACCATCTAATTTTAGTGTAAAGATATCTATGGCATTAAGAACAACAGCCCAAAACCACCCATCGAAACCAAACCACAGACAGCAAGAAATGGAAGAGATCAGAAGGCAGAAGAAACAGCTATGCAAACAACTGAAAAGTGCATCGGAATTTGAGAAGAGGTGCATCCAAGAAATCTAGTGTTACCTGAGAGGAAGACGCAATGTGCTGAGGAAAGCAGAGGGGAAAGAATAAGGAAACGAAAGACACACCTGAGCCGCAAAATAATCCTCAGTAACTCCTTCCAATATGCAAGACGTCTCTTCGAAAAACCACGCCCCGGCGAGCTCAGAGCCAGTCAGGACGAATTAGAAGTGCACTTGAGAAAGACCTATTTAGACTCATATAGGAAAGAGGCACTGGACACAATAAAGTGGACTGATATGGCCTTCCCAGCCGGGCAGAGAATTCAACGGAGAGCCAACTCCTCTTCGCAAGGCTGAAAAGATAGTAAGGCCCGAAGCAAGTCTGACCCAGGTCCAAACGGCATACCGTACTTGGTGTACCAGAAATGTCCCAAGCAGCTCAAAATATTGCATAAGGAGCTGGGCACACGCTGGACGAAAGGACAGATTAGTGGTCAGTGGAAAGAAGCTGAAGGTGTCTATATACCAAAGGAGAAGTGCTCAGAGGAGATAGGTCAATTCTGCTTAATCTCTCCGCTGACTGTGGAAGGCAAGATATTCTTCTTGGTCATAGCGAATCGGCTGACTTCATACCTAATGGAAAACGGCTGCATAGACACATGTCCAGAAAGGAGTGCCCGAAATCCCGGGGTGTCTGGAACATGCAAGCATGATCTGGGAGGCTATCCAGAGGGGGAAACAAGGAATCAACAACTGCATGCCATAATTATGGTTAGACCTTACTAGTGCATACGGATCAGTTCCTCACTTACTCCTATGGCTGGCACTAGACATGTATCATATCCCAGATTACACTACAAGACGTCTCCGCCTCAGGGGCCCGGGGTTTAGAAATAGGTTCTCTGCTCCCATCTGCAGGCGGTGTAAGTCCGCCATCGGTGGGGTGTCTCCCATAAAGTGCCATCATCGACATTCCAGGGGAGACATCTTCTCTCTCTCTCTCTCTTTGTTTCCTTGCTCCTGTCTTCGGTCCGGCTTTCCTATTTTCTTCCCTCACAGTGAAAACATAGCCCAAGGCGCTTTACAATAACACATTCATTAACAACACATAGTTCATCATTAATAACTACCTCCATACACACACGTGCACGCACATACACACACAAACACACACACACTCACACTCACACTTCATTATGATCCAAGATAATAAGGTGACTTTTTAGTTCTTAATTGCAAAAGTAAATCATATCATGCTAATATTGTTGTGTTACACAGGTCATATAAAATGGTGAAAAAGATGCTGATTCTGCTTTTACATAAACTCTGCTCATGTCACTTATCATGACTATTTGAGAACTCATCAGAACTCACTGGAGATTCCAATTATGAGCATGGCAAAAATGCTCTCTTCTCCCATTATCAATAAGAAGAACATTGTGTTACCTAATAATCTTTCTTGTCACTCTCACAAAATCACTTGTTTGATGGATATGCAAAGTTATTGGTGGCACCCTCAGGGGGCATTGCTGTGAATACAATAAATAGTCATCATGTTGCAATAACCGCCATGTTACTCTTTTTGTCATCATATTTCTCATAACTTTAACTTTAAATAGCATCTGCATGGTGGCATCACAGATATATTCACTGCAATTTATGGAGTGGGAATGGTTGCCATGGTAACTAGGAAGCAGAATCCATAATTCACAATGCATGGAGAATTGTGGCAGGTTGGTTGGGTGGGAAAAAGTTGGTGGATGTTTTCATCATGCTTGATGAAGGTAATTTGGTTATGATTTGTTGCTTTGATGGGAAACGTTCACTAATATTTTATTCATGTTTGATCAGGGTCATTCCATTGTCCAGTGGGCAATTGGTGTCCCTAGCAGATGTGACAGTTTTCATGCTAAGCGATGGGCAAGGCTCTCTGGCGGCGCAGAAAGAAAAGAGACGGGGGGCCCAGGAAAGAGGTAGGATTTCCACAGAGTTGAAGACTTTTACTTAAAGTCTCAAAAAGTCTGAAAATAAAGTCTAAACGTTTTAGGCAAACTTTGCTGCACATTTCTGTCACACTAATTTTGTTCCTTGTTTCTCTGATGTCTTTTGTATTATCCGTTGGTCCGTAGTTCTCAGCGCCTTGTTTCAGACATGAATATATTTAATCATTCATAGCAAATTTCCACAGAGAAGTCCAGTGGGGATGTGGGGAATAAATCTTTCATAAAAGGTGATGGGAGCACATCAATCAATATTAAGAAGGAATTAGGGATGTCAGATATTATCCATGTTATTATGAACCCTAGCACTTAGAGAAAGAAGGAGTTATAGTGAGGTGTCACTGTTCCAGGAGACCTAATTTTAGGCTCCTTAATTCCTTCCAAAACAGATATGATACACTATTTTTGTTTTCCAAGGGAAATCCCACTCATAGTTGATGAATCACAGTGAAGTACAAGCTGCATTCATCTTCATATCCAAATATAAACCAAAATACCACAGATAGCATTTGAACAAGTCACACTTGAGAGTTGATAAACTTATTGCTGATTTTGTAAGGCCTCAGTTGGATGCATTAAAAGCCCATTTCTTTTAGGACATTTGAGCCCACTTCTTTCAGAATACATCAATTGATCATGAAGTGGATGCCAAGGGTTTTCCTGAAGTTTTGATAGACACACTCATGTTACAGGGCATCTATGTACCCATGATTTCCCCTAACAATTTTGTTCTCTTCCTGACACATCTATTTTCTGTTTGTTATGCTCATATATATTTCCTGTCCAAGCTGTAATGCAGAAAAAAAGCTCTATTCGATATGGTGAATCTGTAGAACTTATTAATTGTCATGTTGTCTATCTCAAACAGTTTTAGTTTTCCAATAAAATACAGACATATTCACATTTCAGTTGATAAAACAAGCATGGCCATGCCAGTCCCACTTTGAGTTAGTACTATTCATTCAAAAATATTTAGAAGTTCCTACTTGCCTGATATGTTCGTTCATAGTAAAATCCAATGTCCGGATGGAAATGTTGATCTTTTCTGAAATCAAGCAAGTTCTTTTACTATTTTGGCATTGAGGTTAGGAAAATGGTTGTCGCAGCACTTGACATAGTACTTGCAATCAATAGTTGCATTTATACAACAAGTGAGAAAAAAGTTAAACATTTATATATAAAATATTGTTGATTACACTTTACTTAATCGCACTTAAACAATTATGTTATCAACGATACTCACATGTGACTGCTTGCAAAGTGTATATAAATCGGTCAGTGCTTATCAGAATCACATGCGCTAACGTTCTAAATATAATAATGTAATGGGATAGTCACGCTTAGATTATTGTTTAAATAAATCTCTAGGCCATTTATATGAAAAGATGCCTTGGCTTTCACTTTCCTGAACAGAGATTAGTTTGAGAAGCTCACTTCTCCAGCCTCTCTGAAGTCAACAATCTTAAAGTATATGCAAGAGTGTCAGTTTGTATTCACTAGTAAGATATTGCAAATTATTGTCATCCTTAGGAGATAAAGGTGATTGTTATAAATGACATTAACTCAGATGAGTGAGATTACCTGAGATGATTACTTGAGAAGTACCTAATCTCATTTTTTGGGTTCAGTTGACCTTGGTCATGCTCCATAATCTCTTTGCTTTTTGTTGTGCTTGGCTGATGCCATCAATAATGGTGCTGGTGGCATCTCAGTTTTTTGGTCACTGATGTGTGATAGTCGGAACGAGGAATCCTCACAGACACGGCTCAGTGTAAGTTCTTTGCTTTCAATAAAACTTTGCAACAGCAGTAGACTCATAGATAAAATGTTACCAGTAAGTCTGTTCTCTTCAGAAAAATGCTGGACTGATTTGAAATGGAGCTGAATCATAGCATGCATAGACTCATCATCATTTTGCTCAGTCAGCTCTGTCCCTCATCCTCATAGATCCACTCGTGGAGCTGCGGAAAGACTTGAATCTGGTTCACGCTGAATTGACCAATACTCCAGATAATGAAGTTAACTCCCAGGTGGTCAAGCTGTTAATCAAGATGGGCATCAAGCAGTTGACCGGTCATGACCTGATCCACAGCCACATCATGCCCATCCTACAGTCAGAGCAATGGAAAGTAAGTTCTGGGTAACCGTTTTTGCAGCTAGCAGAAATACACAGTCACATAAAAGCCTCTGGTTCCAAACCTACTTATTTTCAGTTTTGAGAATAGGTGTGTCATCACTCTCTGATTTTGTACAACTCTTGGGCCATGTTGTTTTGCCAGTTTGCTTTAAGATGATTTTGTGTAAAAACTAACTTCATGGGTATAATGTTTGGTAGCATATTAAATCTTGAAGTTATGTTTTTTAATGAAAGTATGTGTATTGCACTTTGATTGGCCATGTATGGCCACGAATGAAATATATTGACAGCCTTCATAGATACGCCACCAAGAATGAAATGAGCAACACCGACTTGATAAGGAGAACTGACAACAGAAGGGTCTGACAAGCCATGGTAGTCAATGTCTGCCCCAGAGGTGACACCTAAAGAAGAAGAGGAAAATTAGCCATGTGCTGCCTATTCCTTCACTCTCCCAGAAAAAGATCAAGCATATGAATGAAAATACACTCAAAGTCTTGTTATCAGAACACAGGAGGTGATTATATAGTACTACTTTTTTTTTCATTCTCTGTTCTCTTGTGTTTTCTTTAGATTCTGTATGGAATTTTATGTCTTTGTCTTTTGATCTGTGCAGGACAAGAGTCGAGATGTTCTCATCAGCTACCTGGTGTACATCAAGTCAGAGATTGATCGCAACCCCTCGGTGGTGGACATGTCACAGCTGAAATCTGCCATCCGACTGGCTACTAATCATGGCATCAAGTCACCCAGTGTAGAGAGTGTCCATTTCTCGATAGCGTTTGGCAACAAGATTGACTTGCACAAAGTTTTCCCAGGTAACCTTGCTTAGTATTGTAATCACCTAGAGTCTTGGGCAAGGCTAGAAAGTCTAGCAAACTCCTGGAATTGCATAGAAATTTTGTCTTCGGCACCTCTGCCTGTTTGCTGAGATGCCTCAGGTGATTGCGCAACCAACCCCTCCATCTCTCAGCTTATAATATGCAATTGCTGATTGTGAAGCCAATGCATTCACTGACGTTCCACCCCCACCTCTTTTTCTGTTTTTCTTTTTCTTCCTCCTCCTGGCACTGTTCTTGTAGAATGATTTTGGCAAGTTTTGCTGATTTGACTTGTCACCATTCCAGGTCATTTTCCTTTCTTAATTGTGAACAATGTGTCTTTATGGTTCAGTTCTACTTTCATATTGTCCTAGAGGACTCTTGCACTTATATTCAGTATGTTACATTTATCCACCAGGAATATTTTATCAGTATCAGTCTATTTTTCTAGAAATTTGTATTCAGTCATTCATTTCATTCATTCATTTCGCCTGGAATCCCCCGGGGACATAGGCCAGCAACAAGAGCTCTCCAGGCATCCCGGTCCTGGGCC
Source organism: Peronia verruculata (assembly GCA_038406235.1). NCBI lineage: Eukaryota > Metazoa > Mollusca > Gastropoda > Systellommatophora > Onchidiidae > Peronia > Peronia verruculata. Next base: position 9,280 of record JBCAUA010118973.1, read on the forward strand.
AGACGTTCCAGCCCCATCATTTGGGTGTCTGCTTCCAAGTCCCGGCGCCAGGTGTTTTTTGGTCAGCCTCTTTTCCTTTTCCCTTGGGGGTTCCAGGTTAGGGCTTGTCTTGTGATGCTGGATGCAGATTTCCGGAGCGTATGTCCGATCCATCTCCAGCGTCTCTGCAGCATCTCTTCCTCTACGGGCTGTTGTTTCGTTCGTTTTCACAGCTCTTGGTTGCTGATGATGTTGGGCCAGCGAATTTGAAGGATCCTCCTGAGGCATGTGTTGATGAACGTCTGGCTTTTTTTCATAGTTGTGGTGGTAGTTCTCCATGCCTCTGCACCATACAGTAGTATAGGCTTAATTATCGTGTTGAACATCCTGATTTTGATGTAAATTGTCAGGCCTCTAGTATTCCAGACGTTTTTCATTTGTTGGAAGGCTGCCCTTGCCTTGCCGATTCGCACTCTTACATCTGCGTCTGTCCCACCCTGTCTGTCCACGATGCTGCCTAGATATTTGAAATTTTCCACCTCTTCCAGTGCTTCACCTTTCAGCGTGATAGGAGTTTCGTTTCCTGCGTTTACCTTGAGGATCTTGCTCTTTCCCCTATGGATATTTAGTCCTATACACGCAGAGTTGTCTGCCACAGCGTTGGTTTTCTCCTGCATCTGTTGTTTAATATGGGCAAAGAGGGCAAGTTCGTCGGCCAAGTCGAGGTCATCCAGCTGTTGCCATGGCGTCCACTGAATGCCATTTCTCTTTCGAACTGTAGATGTCTCCATTATCCAGTCTATAGCTAGCAGGAACGGGAAAGGTGATAGGAGACAGCCCTGTCTCACTCCTGTCCGCACTTGGAAGGCATCTGTGACCTGTCTGTTATGTATCACTCTACATGACATCCCCTCGTAGGAATTCTTGATAATGTTGGTGATTTTTCTCGGCACTCCATAGTGTCTCAACAACTTCCAGCGGGTCTGTCTATCCATGCTGTCGAAGGCCTTCTCATAATCTATGAAATTGACATAAAGAGGTGAATTCCATTCCAGTGACTGTTCCAGAATGATACTTAGCGTAGCGATCTGGTCTGTACAAGAAATGAAAACATTAAATATTTAGAACACATCAGCACCTGAAATTGGAAATCTTAAAAGAAATACAAAACTAAATTATGGAACATTTTTGAAAGTATATATATAACATTTATGCTTCTTTTCTTTTTTTTTTTTTTCATTTAACTGTTTTGTCTATATATTTGTCGCCCGCGGGGTTCCGGGCTGTATAAATAGGTTCTCTGCTCCCACCTGCAGGCGGTGAAAGTCGGCCATCGGTGGGGTGTCTCCCATTGAGTGCCATTCTCAGTATTCCAGGGGAGACAACTCCTCTGTCTCTTCTGTCCTGCTTTCTTTCCTCTTTTCTCTTTGATTTGTTAACTTCAAACCGTGTTTGACACAGTATAATCGTAATGTTGCTGATATGTCACACAACAACAACAACAACTCCATACTTGTAAAAACATGTGACAGGCCAGTACATCGCTAGTTGATATGTTTCACTTTTAACAGTTATGGAAATTTGTCATACGCAAAAGAACCACTACTCTTATTATGGGGGCGGGGGGGGGGGGCAATGTAAAGGGATATCTTCTCTATGCTTTTTTTTTTTTTCTCGAAGTATTTCAAAACCGTCTTTCGGTATTTTGACCTCTGTTTGGAAAAGGTCCGATTGATGTGTGTCGAGCTCTTAGAATACGCTGTTCATGACTGTATTTCTACTGTCTGTAGGTTATGCTCTTATTGGGAGGATGGGCATGAAGTTTGACCGGAGAGAGATGAGAGAAATATGCCGAACATTATTATGACTGAAACACTCAAACAGAAATCGAAAAGCAATATGATCAAACACAGGGCCATAGCAACTTATGAAGAAAATATTTGATCAGAAATATTGCATTGCATTTTTTTTTTTAAATTCTTGGAAAGATTGCCATAGGTTGCTACATTTGTTTTAATATATATTTGTTTTAATAGCCTTTTCTGCCTAAAGTAGATTCTTTCATTTCAAGATAACCTAGAGAAATTTGGGAAGGAGGGATAGAAAAGGCTTGAGCGGACCGAGATCTTTCTGTCTTTTTTTTTTTTACTTTATTGCATGGACCCGATTCCTGAAGAGGGATGAATTCAACCTATCCTTTCGTTTTTCGTTTCGCCTTTCAGCCCACTGGCAATAGCTGTTTCGGAAAAGGGCGGAAGTGTGTGTGTGTGTGTTGGGGGGGGGGGGGGTCTTCAGTTTCTCTTTTCCGACCCTTTGCCTTCGGTGTGCTTAAAACGCCCTTTATACGCTTGCGGCAGCTATGTCGGTCCTTTTTTTTTGTCTAAGTGTGTACATTTACGTTTCTCTGATCGATCTTACCAGCTTATTGATCTTTCGGAAAGTGAAATTCTCTGAAAATGAAAGTAATAGCGACGTTAGTCATATGTAAATAATAAATCAATAAGCTTAACAGGGGATATTGAGAAAGGGAAAGGTGGGTGATATCAAGAACGATGTTTGATTATTATAGAAGGCATGGTTTGATTCTCTTTGTACATTTTTTTTTTTTTTTGTATTACTTGTCACCGCGAAAACTATGATTATAATATTATCTGCTAAGACGAGATCTTTTCACTGTCATAAAACGTGAGTGATCCCCTGATGTGCAAGGTCCTCTGAATGCCATCAGCCATATCGTTCCAACCAATCGTTCATTTAAAAAGGAAGGAGGTGAGACTTTTCGGGGGCGATTTGTTTTTAAACTTATTACTAAAGAAAAACAATTTCAGTCTTTTTCATAGAATTCTACTTCTTCAAATTAAGGAATAACAGGAAAACTGTGAAAACAATAAAATAAATTAATCAAATAAAATTAAATTAAAATCAAAAGAAATGATTGGTTCAACCGGTGGCGATGGCAAACATCGCCATCTTGAAGTCTGATTTGTTTGAAATGACTTTCCTTGAAATCGATCTCCGCCGCCAAATACTATCAATGGAACTTCTTAAAATTCGTGAAACTTCTTGTTTAGATATTTTTCAAGAGTTTTTCATTCCCATTTTAATCTCAGAACAACTCTTTATTGTGTGCTAATCCATGACCCCTGTGTCCCCTACTTTTTCTGTTCCTGACTTCTATTCATATCTTTTCTCAAAATGTGTATATTACACACTAGCGCCATAAAGACTCCCATATGATTACTTCTAGCTGCTTGAAGACCTATATGTGGGCCTCATTTCTTTCTCTGTCAAAATCAAGAGTATCTTAATCTTTAGTATAGCAAACTGTCCAAATTGTGCTCTGAAGCAGCCGAACTAAAGGCATAGTTTACTCTTCATAGAGATGGAAGTGCATATAAGAGCACTTGGCAAAGACTTACATTGATATTTTAAGTGTTGGTGAGTTTATTTCCTCTGAAGTGGTCACCCAATGTCCAGCCATGGCCCTGAGGCTCTGAGTATTGCTAGAATAAGTCATAACCATTAATGTGTTATGCATCATGTGCCTATATTTGGTTAAGTCATGATGGCTTACCACTCGCTGCGTACTGTAAATGGCAAGACCAACAGGAAGAAACTACAAACATTCATCAACAGATGCCCACGCAATATCCTCAGCATCAGGTGGCCAGACGTTACATCTCAGATGAAGACCTGTGGAATAGAACCAACCGAGCAACGATTGGAGAAGATATTAAGAAAAGAAAATTGGGATGGAATGGCCACATATTTTGCAGACCACCACCAAACGTCACCAAGCAAGCATTTTAGTGGAACCCACAAGGAAAACGAAAAGTTGGCAGTCCCAAAGAAACTTGGCGAAGAAGTAAGGACGCTGAAGTGAAGGCAGCTGGAATGACATGGGCAGGGTTAAAGAGGATCTCCCAAAACCGCGTCCGTTGAGGGAGTGCAGTTGTGGCCCTTTGTTCCCGAGTGGAATCTGAGGCATAACTAATAGCAACTGGGATGATATGCATTGAGCAACTATGGTCAAACACGACAGAACTGACACTTTCTAATACTATTTAGGAAAGGCAGAACTTCATAGAAAACAAAAACACAAATCCAGGTTTTATATAAAAAAAAAACTGTATTCCCTCTCCCTCCTTAACTATAACTTGAACTACTGATGAAGGTGGGGAACATATGTTGTTGCAGACCTTTTTTGTACAATAATGTTAAGTGAGTAAACTGTAAGCTTTCAACGGCTTATCCCAGTTCATAGGATGTGGAACAAGGAACTAACGGGTAGACCAAGACTCACTTGCTTTTAAGAGATATGTTAGAAATATGAAGTTCCAAGGAACCACAAAGCAAAGAGAGAAATGGAAGGACATGATCACCGGTGTCTGTCAAAACTAAGCCCTTAAAGCAAGAGAAGAAGACACGATACAGAAAGACAAATGAGATCAGATAAGATAAGATAAGATAAGACAAGCTTTGTTTGTCCTAAGATAGAAATATTATATTATATTATATTGCATTTAAACAAAAATGTCACTGACAGCATCGAAAAAGTCAGACTCAATTTACAACATACTGGCAGAAATTAATGTCCGTAACGCTTAGATGCAACAATAAATACCGCCTTCTTTTGGAATATTTCACTTGACTATCACAGTTTTCAGATGACAGTGGCTGAGATGATCAGGCACGTTTATTGTGGATAATGGGGAACTTGGTTGTCTTGGTTGTCAGGTAGTACACAGCACCTTGTGCCGCCACCCCACTGCTCAGTCTCATGTTAATATTGTTAAACTTTCCTATAATAGGATTACAAAATATTTACAGTGATATCTTCTAACTGGCGTTTGTGTGGTGTTTGTTAAGCTTCTTCATTCTTTTTGAATCTGTCCCCACCTCTATCTGTCGAATTAACGTCCTGTAATTTCATTATCTTGTTAGATGGTTTCTTTGAATGGGCACATTTGGGAAATAAGGATTTGTGGAGCAAATTTGGCAGTCCGTTGTGGCATGTAGCTGCGGCATGGTCCAGTTACATTTTGTAACAAAGGAATAAGAGAAAAAAAGGGGGAAAGTTTTGTTAGACTGATAATTATAGAAATGGCAATATAGGAATGATGGTCGAGTGTCTTGTCGCAGTGTAGTCTTCTTGAAATTGACTGATCATATCTTAATGACAGAGCACTGACCTTATAAGGCTGAAACAGAAAGTTGTTTTCAACAGAAAGGCGTGCATAAAATGTTAAAATAATTGTTTTCTTAAATTTTAATTCAAGACATTGAACATTTTCAGTTCGATAGGAATTGACATTTACAATGCATGTGTTCTTTTACGTGCTTAAATGTTAACCTAGTTACACAAAACCAATGTCAGCATGAGCTCAATAAATGTTTTAAAAGAATGCACCATATTCGGAGTGTGGAGCGCCATTTCCATCTTCTACACTTGTTTGTCAGCTTCATACAGTTGCATTTATGCCGGAAATGTTTTGAAGGTACTCTAATCACCCAAGACTCCTAAATGCCATCACAGACCGCTTGTGCTCCCCCCCCCCCTTTCTTTCTTGTTCTCATTTTTTTTTTTTTTTATCGAATTGCTGTTGTAACATTTCTGTTCTGTTATTTGATACTTTGCTCTCACTCTAGGTGTGTTTATACAAAAATGTTTTATATGTTATTTAGCCCTCGCTGTTGATGTTCGATACTGGCATTTGGCAGAAGATCAGTGAGATTTATTGGGAGGAGATGGGACAATGTGACCCAATAAGAAGGGTACAACCAGTAATGCTCGGGTCATAGTGTGCAGTAGCCTACGACAGGTAACAAGTACTGCATGCCAACTAACTGTTCATAATTAGAAAACAAAATATAGATGAGATTCAATAAGGTATGTCAATTTGATCAGGAAAGAGCCAGGGTTATTTCTTATGATATTGTATTTTTAATTCCTTGTGCTCTATATCAGTCACTGAAAACTGCTCTGCCATCCATTCCTCAAATCGTTTCCTCTCATGTCAAACATCATGCTCTTCTCAAAGAGATGCGTTTGCATGTTAAAGACTGATGTGGAGGAAATTTATTCTGAATTAAAAGGGCAGAGTAATAGCCTCTTATTATGTGAACATCGGCAAACCTGTTCTGCTTCGCATCTCCCATCTGCCATGAAGCTCCTACTTATTGATGTCCAAGCGTTATTCATTATGTTGAAACTTTCATACACTGTTATTAGTGGGGATTGGGGGGGGGGGGAGGATAATAAGTACTGTATCACTTCTCGTGCCTTTTCACTGATGATCGAAATGTCCCCAGACAACGCAATGTTAAATGATTCATTCTCTCCCTAGTTTAGGGAATTTTGCACAGGATGGTATTTTATTTCAAAGACAATGCAAAAACTCTCAGACGACTCTTGAATTAAGCTTGCTGTACTGATATCGCCATCAGTCAACTTATTTTGTCTCACTTCCAAAAATCTTCCTTTCCTTCATGTCTGAACCAATTATAATAATATTACAAAGATTGTGGTTACAAAGATACAAAGATTCGCTCAAGAGAGGTTTTAAATAACATTGTCGGCATTGAGCCAAGATTTAAGTGAAATAGCTGTACAGGGTTAAGCTGTTGAGGGTAGACATTTTTCGTCTTTATACTATTTGTCGTTGCCTAACTGTCGCACTACGAGGACAGTATAGAGAAGTATGCTCATCAAATAGACAGTGTCAGACATTTTACATCCATCTGTCTTTAACAGGATTGAAAACATTTATGAGCTTAAATAGCCCAGACATCGTATGATGACTCATTGGCACTCACACAATAAAAATCTACATTGGGTATGATTTTTTATGTTAAAATGTTTGTCAAGATTTGGCAGAAACCGAAATATTCATCACATAAGCACTTTTGTTTTCATATCGCATTTTTTCCCCTAATACTCGGACTGGCAGACTTTTTCTCATTCCATGGCTTAGGGAAGACAAATGAACAGTTCCAGGAATTTGTTTGAATAACATCAGACGAGTAGCAGTGTCATATAGATACTTGATCGTATTGCTTTGTACTAAGGCCAATTTCACCGCGACCAGACGAAATTCTATTTTAAAAAGATTTATGAAAAAGTACTACGGGTGGGTTAGTTAGCGTATTTAAGCATTTAGTGTTAACATGTATTTCCTGTTAAACCGTCAAAGTGAAGAACTCTTGAACGTAAAGTTTCATTAGACAGCATGGAAAAACAAGAACAACAACAACAATAATAATACGACTGGTTGGGACTCCCAGGCCAGAATCGTCAAATTAATGGCACACGTATGTGGGCGAGAACAGGATTATCTGTAAGACCTGATGATGATCCACCCATGGGGGAACGGCGGCGGGGGGGGGGGGGGGGGGGAAGCCAGGGACATACATCCAAACCCCTGCATGTATTTTTCTTTATTTGTCATTTACTTTCTTTTGACTTGAGTCTGCACGTGCGGAATATGTGACGACCATCTGGAAGGGGTAAGGACAAACGTAAGATCCAACAAGTCGCTGGATGATAGTTGGAAATAAATGAGTTGTGTGCCTGAGCCTTGAAGTGGTACACGGCGATGGAAAGGAACGCCATCTCCTCCCGTCGCTTTTCTCGTGGGTTAGTAATTTTAAAATTTATTTACTTATTTTTAGTTATTCTCTGGTGTTATCTAAGGGAATTTAAAATTATACAATAACAGAGCCTATATTTTAATTTTACACACAAATGTTTGTGTTGCACTTTGGGGCATGTAGAGGCATGGTATTTATACTAAGACATATAGATGACACCTTTGCCCACTACCGACATGTTTAGACGGCCGAGATAGCCTCCATCGGGTAACTGACTTATTAAACACCAAAATCAGTTTTGCAGTCATTGAGCTTGTCTTATCTCATGGCATTCATCTCCCGAATATAATAATTCTTTCTGTTGATTTTTTTTTTCTTCTTTCCAGTCATGTCTTTAAGCGCCAAGGGAGATACAGTTGTCTTTCGGGGGCTATGCGTGTAGCTTTAGTGACAGACTGTTGGTTTCTTCTCAGTACTTCTAGCACTCCACGTTTGCCTCGGTCTCTCCCTCTCCCTCCACCCTACACCTAACTCCTTTGTACTGATTAATGGTATTATAGAGGCACATGTTCTCCTCAGGGCAAGGGATTTCCTCAGTGAGAGGGAATCCAGAAAGATGATATCATTTAATCCTACTTCGTTATGAAACGTAGGAAAATCAATTATGTAATTATTATGCTTGCGTTTCGAAGGGCATTTTCTGTGAGTGTCTGATAACAGTCCTACGGCGAGTTTTCGAGATCCACCATGCTAGCCAAGTGAATACTTCAAGGCACAACATAGAATGAACGAGAGGAAAACAGGGTGATAATAGAAATAATGAGATGATGACATCAGAGAGTGGATGAGAACCAGGACCCAAACGCCGACCACGCACGCGTCCCCAACAGTGCCCCGAAACCGCCGGGTTGTGGTGCCCGTAAACCTTAAGAAGGGCAGGTTGACAACATTAGGGAAATGAATGAGAGATATTTTATTTAAAAATATACTATCTCCCGGATTCCTATTAGTATGTATCATCGTGGTCACTGCTCAGGTTATTGGTCTCAAAGCCAAATCGTTCATTCAATCTGAATTTGATACAAGCATCAGAAAAACAACAAGAACAACAAGAACAACAACAACAACAACAACGACAACAACAAGAACAACAACAACAACAACAACTTTGATTTTAGGATATTTATTGTCTTATATGTAATTGGTATTTTTGTCTAATTCAGAATATTATGTCCTCAGAAACTGGAAACGACCTGGATCTGGGATTCTGTCCTGCTTTTCAAAATCTGTCTCTTCTGTTGCCTTCACATCAAATCGTTCCGAATGCTGCATGCCATTTTTATCATGTAAAATTTAGGAAAATGAACATGCAAATTAAAATTTTATAGATGGTTGCCTTTTTTCAATGAACTTTTGAAAATTCCAATACGTACAAAATTGCAATTTCTTTTCATTAATATTTTTTTCTATCAGAGGGTATAAGAAATACAATACAAGACCCATGTCAATTTCATTATTATGGCAAGGAAGATATCATGTGGCTAAATATGATGAAAACATGTTAGTAAGTTTTGGAGGAGACAGAAAAAAGAGTAAAAAAAAAAAAGTAACAACTATCAAGAAAAACAAACAACAACGACGGTGGCGGCAAAAAAAAAACAACAAAAACACCAAATGTAATGACTTTGAAACACATCAAAAAACTTTTAGTATACACAAATAGCTGCATCGTTGCAGAGAGGACATCAAAGATCAAAGCAACCATAGGTCATAAAATGAGAAGCCCCTTTTCTCTCTAACACGTTCTTAGAGAGCTCGTTTTTGAGCTTTAAATGTGGCCTTATGTCTTATATTTACTATTTGATAGGCTAATAATACTCTTGCGGAGACATTTTCTTCTTCCCTTCTCTGAATCTGAATACGTAATCTTGGCGACAAAGTCCAGGGACTGTTTTGAAGTCCACAAGGTTCAGCAGTTTTGTTATCCAATAGGGCAGAGTTAAGGACTTGGCGAGACCATCTTTTCCCTCGATTTCAAAAGGGGGATTTTGCAGAATTTTGATTATCTCCACCCATAAAATATCTGTAATAATCAGTTAATTATTCATATGGATTTTTGGACCTATAATCTGGTACATAAATTATAACACTTGATTATATATAAAAAAAAATAATAATAATTAATAACTGGAAGTCGATATTGTGAACCCAAACTGGCCAGTTTACGTAACACCCCCCTCACTCGCCCCTTTGTCTTTCACTTGATCTTCATGTGATAAGCACCGCGCAAAGAAATGCGGTCCATACTGTCAAAGTTTTTCTATAAGGAAATTGCATCCTTGTTTGCTGGGAGAGAATGAAAGAAGGTTTTGGTTGAGCGGCTACGCACCCACCTCCTCATGAAAGTGTCACTGGGTAGGATGGGTGACGGACATCGGAAGTCATAATGTCAGGAAGTTAAAGACCGAAACATTTAGTGAAAGAACGCACTCTTCCTTAGGTCTCAAAAGTCTGACATACAGAGCATTACGACTGAGTGCATTAGGGACAATAAGCAAAAAGAAGGGAAAGTGGTAGACAAATAATGAATGTTAAATGATATCACGTAATAGTACATGTCTTATTTTACAATATGTTTTTTGTTCTGTTTCTATACTGTAGAATCGAATACGACTAGCAAATACCATTAAAGAAATGTAAATCCAACTCTGCAAGCAGTGTAAAAACATATGGTAATTTCCCGGCTCGGAACTGGGCTTACATGTGCTATCTACACCGTGCTATTTACCGAATGAGTCAGTGCCTAGTTTGTTAAGGAATATTATATCACATGCAGGGAATGAACAATTATACGGAACAAGCAGAGAAAATTATTTACATAAAGTAAATTTGTTTTGCACATTGAGAAAAGAAAGGAAAGTCGCACGCTCAAAGCCCTTCAAATATTTCCTTTTATGTAATTAGTTAGCCTAACTTTTTATTTTGAGATTTAAAAAAGGTGATGAGGTGGAGGGTTGGGGGGGGGGGGGAGGGCTGATGCTTTAAAATTGCAATTCCTCTGTATTTGCTGTTTCTCTTCGAGATATCTAGTTTTAAAAATCAAATCGTTTACTTTCTGTTTGTTTATTGATTCACAGGGCAGTTTTTCCCATTCCATGTTAATTTGCTTTGAGTTATTGTCAAAGACTTCAAACGCCAACCCTTCTGCGCAGAAATGGCTTGTATTTACATTTCAGGTCTACAGTGCTAATTGTTGGCAAACTGGCCAGTGCTATGAAGAGTCTAAGCCTGGAAAGTTCCTGATATTTCATGCTTTTTGTTTTTGTTTTTTTTTTCTTTTTAACACAGCCGGAGCCATTTGCACCTTTTGAACGTTATGACATTCATTTGTCCACATTACAACGCATTACAGCAACGGAAAAAAGTTATGTAATGGTAATACTGGCCTTGAAAAGCTCCTTTAATTTTCATTCAAGAACAGTGGGTAAAGTGCAGCCGCACAGGTAGTTTTTCAAGTCTACATGTTTTACGGTTGTGGGAAATTCAGCAGTCTTGGGGCAATGTAGCACTTCATCTTTCACGCCGCTCTTCAGACATTCAATAATGGGTTGCTTAATGTGATCATTGCAAATTGTCGCCGCCGCCCTCTGTCCGATATATAGAACATTTGAGTGATATTTAGCTAGAGCAATAAAACTGCTTTACAGATTTTGTTGCTGTATGGTGATAAAAACCATCACCTTGTTCGTGTACGGTACGTGACATTTTATATTACATTTAGGAGCTAAGCCTAGACGATCTGTAATTAATGTCCATATTAATAAAAGGATATTGATTATAATTTTATTGTAAGCTTACTGGCATTCAGAGAAAAGGGTTGATTGGAAAGATGTGTGGATAGACAAGACGAGAGCAGGAACAAAGACCCAAAAAATGTACAGTAGTCAAATTTGGACGTTTCAGTTTCATGTGGTATTGTTGGATAGCAAGATATCCCATCGTTTTCCTCCTTATCCAGAGTTGGATCCTTACAATCTAAATTTACAGATTTATGAAAATGTGAAGCGCTTACTTTTTAAATATAGTTTACCAACGACTGAAGATACAAAGACTTAGAAGGAATGCTGTGCCACGAATGTTTCCCGTCTATGTCCTGGACTGAAACTATCAAACACGTGTGGTTGGCCAAAAAGCAAGCATAGAAACGTAATTTACCATCTCTAACTTCCTCTCATCCCAGTGTGAAAAATAAACCAGAATTATCACTCATTTTCTAAATGAATCCTTCCTCGGTGTTTCATGTCTATCTCTGGACTGTACTGAGTGAATGGAAGATCGTTGTGCTCAATCCTCTTGCTTCCCTTTACTAGACAAAATAGGGACTGAACAAATGGTGCAAAGAGGGGGAAAAATCACTTTTGCTCCCTTTGCTTAAAACATGCCATAAAAAATTCCCCAAAAATGTTGATGTATAGAGAATACTTTCTTCTTATTATTTAATTTCATTGAATTTTTTGGCGTCAAACTTTTGAGTGACAAGAAGTCGAGGGATTTTTCCTCTTTATACTGCTTGCTCAATACCTCTTTTGTCTTGCAAAGGGAAATAATAATTCTGGTCAAAATGATCTCCCTTTACACGAGTCCCTCTTTTTTGGAAGGGGCAGATAACATCCGAAACAATCTCCCATTGACGTCTCAAAAGAAAATGTCTTTCTTGTGACTAGAAAATGACAAGGACAGATAAAAAAAAATCATTTGAAGGAGATGGACATTCTTCAGGATGATCTGTTGCAGCAGGACTTCGATCTAGAGACCCTACCATAGACTGAAAATGGAATGACAGCAACAAAACTAAAACTTCAAACAAAAACTCTGCGCTGCTCTGAAGACCTAAATTTCTTGTTGCATTTCTTTTAGTGCTCAAGATTATAATTAATTTGTAAGCAGGTATTCACATCGATCACAACACCTAAAGAAAATGGAATCTTGTTTGTTAATGTTGAAATGTATCTATGTCCGTTTTGTTTTCGTTTTCTTCCTTTGTGTAGGTTTTGACAGTAGCAACTCATTAATTTGTCTTCTACCCATACATTTTCAACTCAAATTAATCGATTTGTCTTCAATGTGTCCATGTTTTCTTTTCTGTCCTTGTTATTATTATTCTTAGGTGTTCATTGCATTTTTTTTCATCAGTTTTACATCCTTTCCATGCGTATTTATGTCTGACCTTTAAGAATATACAGGAGGCACTATGCTGGAATAAAATAACTTCTAAGCAAAGGAACATGCAATGATGTGTCATACAATTCCACCACAATTCTTTCTTAAGCTCTAATCTGTGATTTGATTTTTTGCCCTTAAATGTGTTGAACTACATGAGAGATAGTTAGACACTTATTTGATGGGCCCATTCTTGTGACTCATTCGGTCTGATAAATCGTTTGCTCAAGTTGGTGCATTTTTGTGAGTCACTGGTGCAGATTTATTCCCATCATTATCACCAGTTTAACCCGTTAACCCACAAAGAGTATTTATTATTTTGTCCTCTGCAAGTGATCTACAAGCTTTTCTTTCCTATGTTTCCTGTACGATCCGGCTACAAGTCAGACGTACCTTCTTTGTTTCAGCCATATTGATACCCTCAAGTATTGCTTAGCCTGCTTATGGCTTTTGCTCCCTGGGGATTCCATGTTAAGCTTCTTCTGATATGATTAAATACTTAGTATACGTTAGCGCTTACTTTTTTAGTCAATGGCACAGTTTAGCACTTATTTGTAAGTCATTTGCACGACCACACGGGTACTAAGAGTCAATTGGACAGATATAGTGAACCCTGGCGAGTCATTTGCATGCGAAAAGATGTTAAGCTAACTCATTTGTTAAAATAATCGATGTGCATAATTCAGATTAAGTGGTTATTGCTTTTTCATCTCTGTCTTCGTCATGATAATTACAAATAAAATTAAGAGGAAACCTGACCCTACGTTCACTTCCTGGCTTTGAATAGATTTTGCAGCAAAGTTGGTAGACAATGGGATGATTTTGCACTGCCTAAATCGATCTTTCTACGGTAATAAAATACTGGTTCCTACTCTGACTTTGCAGATCAGCTTTACTCATAGGTCACAGGCCAACCTCATTTATTATAATTTCACAGAACATTTTCCGAAATGATAAATATATATATAAACCTGGAGGACTGTTTTTTCTTCTTGTCTTAAGGGGGGGGGGGCGTCCTGGAGGCGATTTTTTTTTATTACTAAAGTTAGGTTATTTTAACCTTTTCCATCGATTTCAGCATGTTCAAATTAGAGGAAAACAGTAAAAAAAAGTTGACTTTTTCATACGGTTGCCATGGCAGCGCCGCCAT
>JBCAUA010119084.1:0-23217 GCA_038406235.1 Peronia verruculata
GACACTAAATTGATAATATCTTGAGAACTAATCAAGATTTTTTGATGATTTAAAAAGCCAAATCATCAGGAGATGTTATTCTATTAAAAAAAAACCAATAAAATGATTATGTCCAAAAAATGCGATCTGGACCCTTTCTGCATGGAGGCTCACAAATTCAGACTCACTCTACTCTTTGTTGTTGTTGTTTCTGTCTTTAATTATGAGGAAAACTCTCTAAAAAATGTTGAGGTGTGTCATATTGACACCAGTTAAATCCACTTTCAGCTTTTTAAGCAGTGCAAATGGATCAGATATCAATAATGTTAATAATAATTCTCTGGAGAGAAACAGTTTGCTGTGTCTATATCTTGGTTTTATTGTCTTTTATAAGATTTAATTTCCTCTGAAACAGAACAATGAAAAAGGGGACATTTTTTTTTTTTCTAACCTCGCTGCATTTATTTAATGCTCCATTAGTCATTGTCTCAGACAGAGTCACCGGTGCATTTAGTTTGAAACAATCTCTGTATTTATTTGTGATAATTGTTTTACTGATGTTTGATCTGCTTGTTGAGTATTCAGTGTGAAATTTTGTTTATTTTGGCTCATTCATTTGTGAGTGATCAGATTCGGAGGATGATTATTGAAGCATCAATAATGATAGTGTTAATGCAAATGATGGTACATGTGTATGATATCAGGACAGCAGTATTTGGTAACCAATACAAAACAAAAGGTCATTTCTCATATTTTTTTCAAGAAATGATGTTACCATCAATAATTGCTGCAACAGAGGTTGAGGAAATTGAGCCAGCTTTTGACCTGAAAATATGAGACTTTCTCAACCTTTACTGAATGTGCTTATTGATATTTGTTACATATAATTTTTTATGTTCACATGCATTATTTTATTCACATATTTTGATAGGCTCTGTATGATGGTTATTTTATAGTAAATTCGTTAGATTTTACTGGAAAAAGAAATAAATAAAAAGGGCCATCAAGAGCCTTCTTATTAAGAAGACAAGTTTTCTGCACAAGATATTCCAGTGGATGTGTCTTCTTGTTTTCCAAGTTTATTCATCATTTTTCTAATAACCCTGTCATCTTATGGATAACATAATTATAAGTAAAGTGGTTTATACTGCCTGTGCAAAACATGTTATGAACCAGAAAGAAATTTGTGTGACTGGTCCAATACGCTGCCAAACCACTGAGTAATGAAAGGATATAAACTGACTGTCTCAGCTGACCGGCAAACATGAAAAACCATGAATTAATGTCAGAGCTTCAGAATAGGCTCAGACAACAAAATAAACAAACAGGATATCGATCGCTATTTATGGACAGCTGCTGTGATTGATATCGAGGTAGATTATAATTATCAGGGGAAAATTCCTCAAGATTATCAAGAGACTGGAAAAATATAATATCTTTGCTGTTTGTTAACAATATTGATTATTTTTTTTGGTCTAGTCTCATTGAAAGTATCAGTTGGTTGAGAATAGAATGATTCATTTACAAGCAGAATGTAAATTATTTGATCTGCATGTTTTGTATGTGTTATGCTGTGAGCGAATAGAGAAATTTTTTTTAAATTGAGGACAGTTTTGATATAGAAAACAAAAGAGTGTTCCCGTCCACCCTCAAATGATCATCACATTAAAGGATATGTGATCTGTTCGTTCTAAAACAGTGTGTGTTATATGTTTTGATTGTTTTCTTCGTGTGTTTGTAAGAGTAACATAAGTTTTAGGTGAGCCATACAATAGGTGCATTTTAACTTAATACCTGAATATAGTTTGTTTCAGTGTTGTATGTTATTGACTTAAAAGTTTCATCAGCCAGTGTTGTTGCTATGGTCATATTGAGACTCATAGATACTGTGATATCACTGCGAATATGCAGACCTCATAATAGGAG
This sequence comes from Peronia verruculata, assembly GCA_038406235.1. NCBI lineage: Eukaryota > Metazoa > Mollusca > Gastropoda > Systellommatophora > Onchidiidae > Peronia > Peronia verruculata. The sequence continues at coordinate 1,906 of JBCAUA010119084.1, forward strand.
AAATCTCTGCTATGATTTACATAAGTTTTTAAAATAAAATGATCAAGGATCGCACCAGTCAGCAGCTTTATTCACTGAACTGTTTGAGATCTTAAATCCATGAACGGTAACTGTTTTCTGTTTACTTTTTTAAAACCTATTTATTTATGTACAACAGAATTGTATAGGTCTCATAGCTTGTTCGATCTATTTTAATTATTTATTTCCATTCCTTGAAACAACTTTAAGCCACTAAAAAAACCTTTGCTGCCACTCTTATTTTCAGATCTATGTGTAATTTTTTTTTTTAATGTATTTACGGATTGATTAAAACTTTGGTTTATTATGTCAACTCCTTGAATAGGTCATATAATAGCAGCCCTTGGCAATTTTTCATTTTTATTTATATGCATATAATTAGACTCATGGAAATTCTTATATCATTGCTCTCCACTTGTTCAAAAGACATTATATACTTTAATCTATGTCGATTGTTTCAACTGTTTCTGAACTCTTTTCAATTCTTTTGTTTGTTTGATTCATTTCTAGTTTGCTGTGACTTTACTTCAGTCATCTCATATCTTCATTTTATTTTTGCTCAGTTATCAGGCAGGTGACGTCATTCATGCATATCCATCCTCTTTGTTTTAAATATTGTATGTGATACTGTGAGCTAATGACAGACATATCATGACTGTTTGTCACTCCACACAGCTCAGGGGCAGAACATTTCTCATAGCTTGTGCTAGTTTTGTTGTCAAACCACTTGATATCTATTTTATGAAATAAAATTCAAATTACATATGTTTTTGTGAACAAATAGGGTACATGGACTATAATATAGCTTAATTTTGGCCTTGCTAATTAGTACTAATTAATGCAAATTACAACTGAAACCCTGAGAAAGAAAAATACTTAAGTCATATTCTATACATTTGAGCCAAGATCAATAAAGCCCAAATGAAAAAAGGAAATTTAACTCTCAGACTTAAGGAAGAAGCATGCAAACACTGTAAAATGTAAAACAGGAGTAATGAGAACAGCATATGGCCTCTGAAAAAAATTGTTTCATATTATGAGATAAATTTCCCTTAAACAGATTGAGGACCGGTACTTCCCAATCTATGGAATTCGATTAATTTGTGAATTTCTCAAATCATGAACATAAAATCTATGCCGTTTTTTTTTTTTTTTCCTCAGGGATATCTTTTTTAAAGCAGGAATAATACTGTAATAAGAGAAAATAATGGTTACTCTCATCTCTACAACTAAGATATTTATTAGCGGCTTTCACTGAATGAGTCAGAACAAACTCAATGTCTCATGTTGTCAGAGTGACCTGTCACAATAGTGCCCTTGTCTCATGTAATGCATTTCACATTCATGTTAATGTTATCAATGAATTCCATGTTTTTATAATTTTTGTCCAATAAACTTGCTTATTATAATGACATTATGCCCCTCCTGAATCATGATTTCTAGTCTGTGTGATATTTGTATATTTAGATGTAAGCAGATCGGTTTAAAGTAAATTGGGAGAATAGAGGAAACGTGGTGGAATGAAAATTACTTTATAATATAAAACTAAATAAGTCTAGATTTTAGAAGCAAATAAATATACATATATGGGATTTGTTAGTGACATCAGTGGAAGCTTGGAGCTTGTCATGGCAAATCTGACATTCTCTTTTTCAGACATCCTAAAATCCTCATTTAAGAAAATGAATTTGTTTTGACTCCTGTGCTCCAAATTTGAAGGTAAAAATACAAATAATAAATTTCTTTGAGAAATGAATCATGATGATGAGATATGTAAATGAATTTCTTGGAAGGAAATGGTGACCATTCATTGAAGATACCCGCCTGGTATTTATTAACTTAGCATATTCTTCCATGAAAGTCGATTTACCCATATTCTCTGTTGCTGATGCCATCAATTATACTGTTAAATGACATTTTGTTAGTGGAAAATACTTATATAAACCTTTACAGATGCTTGTAGAGAAAGGATAAAAAAAAAAAAAGAGAGATTGGCAATTTGGACTTGGGGATTGTTTTTTCTTACCAGCCTCACTGCTAGACACAAGGGGGGTTAAACAAGCACAGTAGAGATGGGTAAAGATTTTTGCAGTGTTTACTTGAACAAATTCCGAAAAAGTAGTGACACAAGATTTGTTTGTTTGTGTTGGGGTTTAACGGCACACCAGCATGATCTTGGCTATATTGTGCCAAACATGGTAAGACACGTTTACGCATGAAACGGCTGATCAAGCATACAAAAGAAGAGAGGAAGCGGGACAGAAGACAGGAGTATGTAAGGAGACGTTCTCTTCTTATCATTTTTTTTTTTCAGTGAGTCTTTCAATTAACAAAAAAGAAAGTTATTTGTTTTGTTTTGTTTGTTTCTTTGTTTGTTTTTTGCTTAATCAACACCAGCTGTCTGGCGAACTGAAAAAATCAGGCTGGTCAAAAATAATTGCCACTGAACAGGACATCATGACTGAGAGGTTAAGGGTCTGCCTCATGAGGACAGTGTGTGGTTTCAAATCCTACTGTGGTATGGGAAAGATTTGAACCTGCGCCTTTTTTTTATTTTTTCGTGACTCAGTGGTTCTATAACTTCTTGTCCGACTTCCAGTCTTCTCTTTTCTGAGGTCCCATGTGTATGTTACGCGCACTAAAGAATCCATGAGGATTAAAAATTGGGTGAAAAATAGTCTGAAAATTTCCCAATCCTATATTTCTACCCATAAAAATTTCTCTCCCCAATTTGGGCGTGCACTTAAAACTGGGATAATTCTACTTTCTGAGGATTGAAAGTACACAATCTGTTTGTTTGTTTGTTTTTTAATATGGAAATTGGAGTTGCCGGAGACCTCGTCATAACACGAAAAGCAACCGACAGAGAAAGGTAATCATTGAAGCACTGTTTTTTACCAGTTCTCAGGAAAGTGAAAAAATATGAGGAAGTAAGCGAGGACAGAATGTGTTCTGAATCTTCCCGTGCTCACATGGTGGGATCGGAATAAACAACTCTTACATATTATAGATCCTTTCCACGTTCATGTTTACTTCCGTGTTTGGATGCGAATTTTTGGTGGGCGGACACGGAAGCGACACGTCATAAGTGATTTACTTCCGTGTTTGAAATGTAAACAATAGAATGGTGGGCGGACGCGGAAGCGAAACGTCATATGTCAACGATCTATACGGTAAGTGTTACATAAATTTGGTCTGTTTCCTTTTGTTTTTGATTCACATGCTTGTTGAGATGAGACCCTATGTCTGTTTTATTCCGTTGACCGAAGATTGAACTCAAAGAGGCCATTCAGCTAATTGATGTGAGAGGAATAGACAGATCATCCCACGAGTGTTGACAAAAGACACACGGATCATTCAACGGGCTGTTTTTGTTGAGGATGCATGTAGAACTGAAACTTCCAGCCGCCCAGTGATGCAATGGCACGTCATTCTGTTGTTCAGTGTTCTGACAACTACATGTACACGCACTAACAGTTTACAGGCCCATCTGCGGAAATGTTTGGGGACTTGGTGTCACACGTCAAAGTGGTGTAATGTACAACGTGCACATGTATTGTGCACATGTATCAGCCACGTGACAGGCCAGACAATGCTTGCAGCGTCTTAGCAGTGTCAGGTTTTGTCTGAACAACAGTGCTACGCTGAGCTAATATGGTGTCATCGGCTTGATTAATTACATTCTGGACTAGCGCTAGTCAAGGCCACTGTACGACAATCATTGTTTTCGAGACTCACCTCCTCCCTCTTGTGAGTAACAGAAAACCTGTCGAGTGGACGCTGGACATAAGACAGTCACAAGGAATAATAATTCTTTTTGAAAGAGGGAGGTGTGCATTTAATACCTTTTGACACACACACACACACACACACACACACACAAAAGTTCATTCGTTCTATCTACCGGTTGTGGCCTTACTCTTTTACATGTCAGTGACTATCGTTTAAATGACCATTTAGGCTTATATGATAATGTAGACATAAAATATCACTACAAGGTGTCACTTAATTATCTTTTATTGATTATAATATAGTCATGGAAGGATAGAGCTAAAATTTAATTGCATTGTTCCTTGATAATTCTCTTTTCCCACGACTCTCAGTGTTTCTGTCTCTCTGTAATCCTTACACCCTTTCCTTTTTTAACTTTGGTTAACCCTTACAAGACAAATTTCTTCCCTCTTGTGTCATAACATGACGTGTACATGCGATTTTCGGTAAGAGGATACAATTTAAGCACCAGGATCCCTGGGAACATTCCTAGTAAGGGGGGGGGGAGTGTTCCATTGCAGACTCTTCATATCTCCAAACCACAGCGTTTGTGACTATTAAAAGCACGCGCTACTTCATCTCGTATCTTGTTCCCACCCCCCCCCCCCCCTTCCTGAAACAACCCACCCCAGGTTTAATCAATGTAGTGCTGAGCTATGTAGTATTTGACAGAGCTTCCTAGCCACAGCAAACAGTGTTATGGGGTAATAATCATATGCTGTGTTGCATGTAAGTTGAAGCATTTAACGGTGTTCGTTTTTGTTCAACATTTGATACTTACATGCCGTCCACAAATTAGCCTAATATCCGATTTCTTCACCATTAACATGCATTATGGTTTATGTTATTTCGTTTATGACATAGGAGAAATGTTTGGGCGCGTGTTTTTTTTTTTCTTATATTTTTATTTGTTTGTTTTGTTGTTTGTTTGCTTGTTTGTTTGTTTGTTTTGCTTTGTTTTGTTTTGAGCCACACGTCAGCTAAGGCTATGTTTAAAATATCTGTACATGTATCACAAGACAACCATTCATACAGTGACGAACCTGCTATCATTTGCAAAAATCTAGATCTACCACTTAAAGACATCTTTGCTCTGAATCTGTCCTTCTGTATGTCTGTTTGTTTCTCTGTCCGTCTGTCTGCTTGTCCGTTGTCTGTTTGATAGTTTGTTGTCTGTCTGTCTCTCTGTCCATTTCTCTCTCTCCCCCTGTTTCTCGTTATTACCCGCTGCACTTCATGCTTTCCAAGGACAGTACATACAACAGTTACTGAGCCTCTCGCCCTTCTAGATGCTCTAGAATCTGGAGGCCGGGTCACGCCCATTGACTGCTGGTTTCTCGTCATCTGTCGCCATTGCTTCATTGACGTGACCGCGTTTAGCGTCAAGAGCGTCAACTTCCAGCTCAATGACTGTCCTGTGGAGGAGACGTGGTCCAGCCAAGGCGATTAGAATGGATCCAACCGGGGCCGCGATAATGATTGACAGGACTGCAATGGTCAGTATCTGGAGAAAAAAAATAAATAAACAAAAACATTCAAATGTTGATTACAAGCGTTTTTTGTTTGTTTGGTTGTTTAATCCAAACGATGCAGCATGCGTTGAATCAACAGTGCAAACAATTCACCAGAGCTGCTAAACAGACAATGGCAATGGTACTGCTAGATTCGGTGAGCTAATTGTATGCATACCTAAAAATGACAGGGACTCGTTTTTGCTCTCCTGTCCTCTTTCCTTTTTCAAGTCAGTACAGCTAAATCTGTTTATCTGATTAAATCAAAAAATTTTTGAGTGTTGGGGAAGCATGGGTAAATCAACATCTATCCAAGCCATCCCTAAGTTAGTTTCCTATTTCAAAGAGACAAAAAATTAACTACGTATTTCAAAGTTCAATTTACCAAGGAACAACAGCACGATCTGAATCAATAACAATGAAGAAAATTATTACTCGGAACCAATTTATTTAAAAACTTTAAAAACTTTTTTTTTTATATATATATTATTCAAATTGTTTTGTCTTAAAAGATGGGATAAGTCATGAAAAAAAAAAAAGATACCAAGAGTGACTAAGCATTATATTAAATGATATTCATTCAGAAAATAAAAACTGGCTAACTACCTGTTCTCCAAGTGGTATGAGATTTAGTGCCCCTTTGTCCACAGCCGTGTCGTAGGCGACGGCACCAATGGCGGCCTGCACTGTGGCTTTGGGGAACCAGGAAAGGGGAATAAAGAGCCGTTCTCTCAGATTGAGTTCTGTCCCCTGAACTGTCAGAAAGGCCATTGTCATCCGCACTGCCAGACCCAGGAACAGAATGCCGATGCCGTAACCTGGTTTGGATATAGAGCAAATCTTTAAAACACACACACACACACACACAGAGACACACACACACACAACAACAACTAATAAAAACTGTGAAATGAAAAATAAACGCATAGAATTCAGCCAACAGGAGCCCTCTCTTTTATATTTGCACCTATACGGTAGGTAATTACTAATTTCAATCCGCTCCACCAGATTTCTTTTTGAGGGTTTGCAATCAAAGGGCCTGGAAAACATTTAATGATGTCTTAAATGCATACATTACTTTAACATTTAATTAATTAATAATTTATTTATTTATTTATTTATTTATTTATTGTTTCACTTTTGTAAATGTTTAATAAACAATATTAAGGATATGATTTTCACTTTGTGTCAAATGTTAGTTTTCACATTTTTTCCCCGGCTCTGAAATGCTGATTTGATTCTCAAAACTACATCATTGCCCATCATTGATAGAATGAAACCGATACGAGACTTACCAAAAAAAAAAAAAAAATCATACTACCAGCGTGCATGCTATCATTCAGTTTTAACAGAAACAGAAAATATAAGCTTATGTATACTGATAGCAACAGAGGATTTGTAGACCTATGTATCTACAGGATGGCTCACAAAAAGTTAGGGACAGAAATAAAACCCTAATTTTCAAAAGAAATGTTTATTTCTTTTTCTTTTTCAGGTGAGTTGCAGAGCAGACCTGTAACTTCTGTCTAATACCAAGATGGACTATTGAGAGCATTTTTCGGTGGAAGAGAGGACAAAGCGTCGCATTAGATCACACGTTTGGCAGAAATGTTTCGAAACGCTTGAAGTCTGGTCAACAATAACAAAACCCATAGTGGCCCAATGTTCACAGTGAGGACACAGGTTCGTGTTCAAGACACCAGAAATCAGCTCAGACAGTCATCCCGCAAGTGGGGGAGAATTTTCTTCCCAAGGTATTAGTCTCGAAATTGCCTCTGAATAACAGTCGGTGATCTTGTTGCAAATGCAATAGATTTGTTTCGACCAGGCAAACGGCTGGAAATCCCTTACTAATATAAGTAGAGGGAGGGGGGCGGGGGGGGGGGTACAAACACTCCAAAGTGTTCACTACCACTGACAAAGAAAAGCACAGACAAACACAAAAAAAATGCACGGGACCGGTGGCAATATCATTGTTCCCAGATCTCGAGGCGGAGGGGTAACAAACATCAGTGAGTGTTCTGTTTAAAGCAAGGGGGCACAAACGCTTCGCCGGGAATTTCCAGAATATTGCTTAGTTGAATATAAACTATTGTTCTTCTTTAAGGCTTTTCCCGGCTTTATAAAGCGGCAGACTGCTTTTGGTGAGAATTTTGGAGGTAAAAATGTGGAGTTTTGAAATAATTTGCCCCGACATCGGCACTTCACCTACATTTCATCGATTTTGAACTGCCAAGGGTTCTTTGCCGTGCGTATTGTAACTCGGGACCTCTGAAATATATCTGTCCTTATCCTCGAAGGCTAAGCGTCGGGCTTCCCTACCTGCAGAGAAAGTCAGGGGACCGTTGAGTCACTGAAAAAAATGCGAGTTTTCGATCTTTGTATCCTCCCATCACCCAATTTGTTTTTCTTCACCATGAGGCAGACGCCACACCAGATAGTCACGGCAACCTCCAAAAAGTGCAGTTCCACAATTTTTGTTCTCTTTTTCATCTTAAAATGCTCGCAGTAGTCCGTCTAGGTATCTGATAAAAGTTACATGTCTGCTCGGCAACGCACCCGAAAAAGAAAAGGAAATAACAATTTCTCTCAAAAATATGACTTTAATTTTGTCCCTCTTTGTGTGAGCCACCTTGTATATATACATAGGTGGAAGAGAGATAAGCGGACTGACCAACAGTGTCCGGTTTGAGAGATGAGATATCAACGGCTGCACCAATCAGACCAAAGAGCAGCGGTTGGAAAACCATCCACAACACGCCAGTCACATCCTCTACTGGATTCTGCATGAGAAATAAGATCAAACTACATAACTTGAAACCTTAATAAATTTTAAAATGAAAAAAAAAAAAGAAGACGAAAAAGGAGCTGGGGATTTTTTATTTTTTTTTAAGGGAAAAAACGAACAGAAAAAAAAAAGTCATATTAGTTATTTCATAGTGAGAGTTGAGAAATCAGTCTCCTTGGTGAAAAGCTATTTCATTCACGAATAGAATATGCTCTCTGTAAACGGGTGACATATTTCTGACAAACAGTCTTTGTTATATCAAGTTTGTTTCTGAAGCAGTCATGAAAACAAACATGTCTGACTTGTTGCTAGCAGTAAAGGAGGTAACAGTTCTTTCGTTTGGTTTTCATTATATGCCCCCCCCCCTTTCGATGTGGATTATATTTCTGAGTTTGGTCATTCCGTCAATGGAATTTGTGATCTAGAATGATAATTATGGTAACACAGTAGGCTGTAAAAAATATTGTTTGTCCATCTGCCTGGTTTTTCTCTAACCTGCGTGATAATCTTGACTTCTCAGTCACGTCACAGCATAATAATGTTTTCATCGCCTGTAATCAAATCTTACACATTTCTACAGTCAATGATAAAACTTCAAATGTTTGTAACCACCTGTTATCAAAGGTAACTTAATAATCAAGCCCTAGTTGCTATTCTGCTCTTCTTTTTCTCTCTCTCTCTCTTTCTCTCTCTCTCTCTCTCTCTCTGCACCATCGCCTCTGTGTGTGCGTGTGTCTTTTCTTCTTACCAATAAGAAAGTTTTGAAAAAAAAAAATCCTTTTAAACTCTACCAACGAGTAGGAAAAAATAAAAAAAATCCCCTTGAATCTCCACTTACTTTTATACCCTTTTCTTTGTATTCTGCTCTCCAGCCGTAAGCGGCGACAAATGCCAGTGACAGACAGCCCAGTGGACCACTCCCCGACCACTTGATAGCTTTACTTCCAAATATGGTCAGCAGTCCTCCGCCAATCAACATCACCGATCTGAACAGCACCAGATTTTTCTGCAATGATACAACATAACAGTGACCCAGAGATTCACAGCATCTAATTCTTTCACTCTCAAACTGCTTGGGACTGGGCTGAATAAAACAGACTAATATTTTTTTTTATTATTTATTTATAAACAAACCTAGTTCTCAACTCTGGAGAGTGCAGCTTATACATGATAATGAACATGGATATTTTATTTTTATTATTATTTTCTTTTCTTTCTTTCTTTCTTCCTTAAAACAGAGAAGTCCAGATATCTTTATCAGAATGAAGGTAGGTTGAGTCTGAGAATCAAACGATTCGGATGATAGATTTTGGTACTTGACATATCTCTTGTCTCATACAAAATGTATTACTTCGATGAGATGTTTGTCTCAGACAGCGAAATTTCTGGTTCCTAAATAATCATTTTGTTCTAATTTTATTTTAAACGGATCTAGAATGATTTATCGATAACGTCCTTTTTTTAACCTCAACAAACTCTGTCTCAATGTCCTGTCTCGTTTAAATACTTATTCAAGATAGTTATATTAATGATCATGGATTGTTGATGTGGTAGTAATGTTCTGGCGATGCCAACCTACACTTGATTTCTGAGGGATGTACCACAGAATAAATCCGCCTGCTGTGCCCACTGCGATACCGACCACTGCCTCTAAAGGACCTTTAACAACTGTCCATGCTAGGTCACCTGGAGACCGAGAGACAGTGAGAAAAAAAAGAGAGAATTATTACACAATAGTTTCTTTTATACATGCATTTTCTTCAATGATTTTATATGATAAAACCCGGTGTTGCCAGCATATTTGGCATTGTGCTTCAAATTGCAGTTATGGTTTACATACTGAGCTGACATCTTTATCCAGGACTGTTGACAGTTGACGATGTTGTCAATGGTGAGCTTTTACGGTTAATTATAAGCTGTATTCTTCTGAATCATAATTTCATACCTAGAGAGGCTGAGACTTCCCATGGATTTCCTCTTGGATGAGTTTTTAAAACTAACCCATATGTAACATTCCTCCACTCTCATTATCTCACAAGTGATGCATGGTATTTGACTCTAATATAAACTTTCTGAGAGAAAATAACTGAACGAATATAATGATTTCTTTCCTTCGTGTTTTTTTTTTTTTTTTAACAGATATGCATTTCCAACACAATGATCATTGACAAGATATGGAAACTTTTTCAACACAGTGGTCTATGACAAGATTTGGAATCTTGTTCATTATGAACACAGTTACCAGTAGCGCAAAGATTTCATACATTCGGACAATGTGGTAGATCTTACAGCATTCATAGTTACTTAACAAATATAACAACAAAGGGCAGCAGTATCAGTGGAAGTAGTGATAGCAGGTGATCAGTAGGGGTAGCGGTAGTTGGTCGAGCTGGAAGTTGTGGTGCCCTTGATGTTTAAAGACCACGCTGGGAAGAGAGTGATGAGGTGCTCATCTTTATCTCCTCTAAAAATGTCATTGGAGTTTGCTGAATTGACGGGGTTTTAAGATTGCCTTGGTATTCATGACTGAGAAATGACAGATTATGCTTTAATGTAACACAAATTATGAACAACACTAAATATGCTATGGAATCCCAGTGTTAAATAGATTATAATGGACAATCCTTTGACCTTTTCTGAGGTTAAAGATTAAACTCACCCTCGGAGAAAGAGATGCCCAGCATGACCCCGAAGCCAGTGATAGCTAGCACAGCGTCCAGAGAGCAAGCGGCGATGACCAGGGTCGGGATGCCCTTGTTCAGACCGTAGCCTCGGTCAGAGAGACCCAGTAGAGAAGGCACCACCACTGCCGGGGAGACGACTGCCATGACAAATCTGCAGACAGCAGAGCAGAAAAGAGTAATATTAGCATCCGTTTTGCTTTGTACGGTATCTCATGACACCGAATAAAGTAATTTGAAAAAAAAAGGAAATAAAAAATGTATGCCCCCATGGATTGCTGTTTTGTGCTGCCATGGCGAACCACTAAGTTGAACTTCCTATCCACGTTCATCTCTCGAGGAAAATATGGATAATGACACTCTCATAATAAACTTGTCATAGGCCATCACAACAGCACAGTTTTTCTAGGATATGTGATATACAGGTGTAATATATAAAGTTAGTTCAAGCCTGCCTAAATGCCAGTTCTAAGAAACAGCTGATCCTCTCTGTAGACCCATAAACTTCATCGCAATAACATACATAACATTTTTTTTTTTTTTGAATAAAAAAATATATTTTTTTTTAAATCATTCGTATCAGACTGGATAGTTCTGCAGGCAGATCTAATACCCTGTCCAAAACTACCAGGTAACATAAAGAAAAATGTTATGGCCTACTCACGCCAGCATGAAAGCCCAGGTCCAGGGTAGGCCCAGGATGAAGCGAGCAGCAACGCCGTTGACCGCTGCTTCTGCCAGACTAGGAATGAAGGCAAGTCGGAGAACCACAAGGGACAAACGACGCAAGGCCACAGGGTCAAGGCCGAGACCGGCACGTATAAGAATAACAGTCAAAGCCAGAGATCTGCCAATGTAGGAAAAATTAAACTTGTGTGTGCAGGAGTAAGATTAGATTCAAAAGAAATAAAGTTTTCAATAAAACGTTACAGAGTGTGGGATAACGTTATGCTATTGTTATCTGTTGAACGAATTTTCAACAAACTATAATTTTAAGTTCAACAAATCGGGATGGTCGAAAAGGGGAGGGGGGAGAGAAATTAGTCGGTGGAAATCAGGCGAATGCAGCAATCATTTATCTGCCAACCCCAAGAGACAGCCTACTGTACATCATTGAATATATCATGCAATGACTGGTCTTTATTAGCAACATTTGTCGTTTCCAGCTGTTAAACTATATAAAGACGTATGTCTTAGAGGAATACATACACAGCTCACCTGGCGGTAGAAGACCAGGATGACTGAATCTGTTTGGCCACATCTATGCCCGGCAAGTTGCCTAGCACGGCTCCCACGATGAGCATGCCTAGTAAGGGCGGAAGTGACGTCGGCTTGAGGATGTACCCGCCACACCAGGCCCCGATGAAGAGTATGAGCATGGGATAGAGGTTCCCACCAGGCAAGGCCTCGTTCCGAGTTATAGAGATCAGAGCTGCCCACCATAAAGCAAACATCATAACGGCCAAGAGAAATGCTGCTACTTTTCCCGAGGGAGGGCACAGAAACCATTGTCCAGCTTTTCTGAAGGGAGACGGGTCCTCTGGCAGTGGGTGTGAAGAGGCTAGAACAGGTCGTGCGCACCGCCAAAAGCCCGAGATGAAAGGTGAGCATCGGCTAGTGCAGGCACTGTCTGGTTCATCAACTTGCATATGTATGTTGGCGCTTCCGGTTTTATCTGAAGAATCAGCATTATCAGGACCATTAGTTAGTTTGCTTGTTTTTCAACTTTGAGGCGTGGCCTAATATTATGTTGCCATTCTCGACCAGGGGTCCTACGGTTATGGGCTTAGTAAGCCTTTCAACCTCCTGAGCTTGGCCATCTAGCTGGAGGTCTGTATTTTTAAACTGGTCATTTCAAAGAAATGATCATAAAGCTCATACCATATGGCTAAACTCTTTCCCCTTGTCCCGGTATGGGCTCTCTACAGCTGAAACAGTGTTAGCGTTATGAGAAAAGTCTATTCAGGACACATTTGAAGGAGATAATCTTTTCTTAAGAATATAATCCTGGAGTCGTAGACGTTTCATAACAAGGATAAGCAAAGTTTGCCTCAATAAAGAAAAAGAGAACGAGAGAGAGAGAGAGAAAGAGAGAGAAAGAGAGCACAGGATATTCATTTAGGAATAAAAGCTTGATATAGGAAATGACCTACTTCGATATTCTGATCATTGAATCCGATGCGAGACTATTATTGTGTATTGTCTCGTTGGCCTAATGCCTCGAGGCATCAAATTATCTACTCTTATTATTTCAAAGAGGTTAGCTATTAGTAACCACGGTAATACTGTTCTTTTCTTCTTCTTCTTCTTCTTTTAAACTGTATTTTGTTTTTTGTTTGTTTATTTGTTTTGTTTTAATTCTTAACTGGTTATTAGTTTCCTCTCTCATCTTCAATAACGGCTGAATAAAGCAAAGCACCTCTATCATTTTATTCGAATTTTACAACACCAAGCACATTATCACATTCTATCAGAATGGAGTTGCCGTAACATAACTGGCAAATGTATTTTTCTATATTTTCAAGTACATCGTTAGATCGCTTTAAGCAACTATTTAAAATAATGTGCAGCTGGTTTTTTCATAGAAGCCATATATATACAGTATAACCAGACCAGATGACTCATTAAATTCTAAATTCAGGCTTCATAGAAAAAAAAAAAGGAAAGAATGAGAAGACAAGAAAAGAGAGAGAGAGAGAGAAAAAAAAAAAAGAAGTCGAAGAAACCTGAGGAAAACAACGAATGATAGGGGGGGGGGGGGGATCCAGCGGTTTCCCTTTTTCTTGTGAGCAGTTGGCCATCTCATGGTTACCAGTTGGCGCTGGGCCTTTCCGACTCTGTGTAGCCATTCTATAGCCTAGCAACAATGATTAGTTGATCACTATAAGACCTGTAAAAAAAAAAAAAAAATCAGTTTCCGAAAGGACCTTGTTTTTGTTTTTTTCAAAGTCACAACTATAAGATCTATGCCATGTCATGTCACTAAGTTGTCTTCATCCCAGTCGTATAAATGCAGCCCAAGACCATAGGCTACTCCTAGAAACCGTGGAGAAAGGAAGAAAAAGACGAAGAAGTTAAAAAAAATTTTTAAAAATGGAAGAACAACACAGAAGAGCGAACTGGGAAACTTCTTGTGGAGACTCAAATCCTAGCATCTTATATTGAAAAATTGATGATACTGCGTACAGATCATCAAAGAGAAGAAACGCTTTAACGAGGATACCTGGCGTTAATTTAAATGGCCAAGGCGTTGTCTCAGACAATGTCTTCCAAGACGATAATATTTTGGGTTATAAAATGTGGACTAGTTGAAAAATCAAGCATTTCTTCCCTAGGGGTCCGATTCATTTATTTAAATCTCTATGCCCCATGTTTCCTGAGGGTAGACTTCTTCATTTTCGACCCACGGAAATCAAGTATTGGAAGGCACTTGAAAATTAAAGTTTACAAAATCAAATGAATCTTTAAGTAGTCAAGATATTGCGAAACCGTCAGACAAAAGAGTATGGCACAGATCTCTAAGTTTGTTTTTTTTTCGGTCTTTTGGAAATATTACCTCATTTGAGAGTCTCCGGTTGGCACTATCATAGTGCCAACAATCACTGTGTATGATAGCCAGCTTCAGACATACACACGGTTGGTTGGTTGGCTGGTTGGTTGGTTGGTTGGTTGGTTGGTTGGTTGGTTGGTTGGTTGGTTGGTTGGTTGGTTGGTTGGTTTCTTGATTAATTGATTGCTTGTTTTGGTTGAGTGGTTATTAATTGGTTGGTTGGTTGGTTGGTTAGTTGGTTGGTTGGTTAGTTGGTTGGTTGGTTATTGGTTGGTTGGTGTATTGGTTGGTTAATTACTTGATTAATTGATTGCTTGTTTTGGTTGAGTGGTTATTAATTGGTTGATTGGTTGGCCAGTTGTTTGCATGGTTGGTTGATTGATTAGTTGGTTGGCTGGATGGTTGGTTGGTTGGTATTGGATTGATTGTTGTTTAGTGGCGCAGTCAGTGCAAAGCTATTTTACCCCTAAAAAGGTAGACACATCTCAATCTGCCTTGCACTTAATTTTCTGTGTTCTCAACTAGAATCGATTTCACTGTGCCAGAAATATTAGCTCTCTTTTCTAACTAGTAATGTAGCGGCAGAATCATATCGTGTAGCAACACGAATGAAAATGAAGAGGCAGATGCTGTTGTAAATCTACGCCAAGATGGATCAGCTACCTTGCCGTGATTTTAACACCAAGAGTGTTAGAATAAATCGTTAGCATGTCTCTGTGTCTGTACAGACATAAATTTATTCCCCCAGTCAAGACCATAAAGAAATTTATAGCATATAACTGTAGTGTAGCTTATGTGAGAAATATTTGAAAGCACATTATACTATAGTGAATATCTGAAGTTAAGCGGATTGATCCTAGACACTTCTTGGTTAAGGTAAAAGATCATGGTTTTCCCATGTGGACACCATATTATCCCGAGGCCTCTGGGGGTTCTCAGGTGAGAAACATGGCATGGCAACAGAACTGTGATAAATCGTGCAACATACGTTATGCCCGTCAGACATGTAAAGGAACACCATGCGTTCTGCGTCCTGTTCGAGATTCGTGTATGGTTTGCCCAGAAAGAAAATATATCACAATGTGTCACCACCGTAAATGGAAAGTACATGTATGTGAGCCAAGGAGCGTATACTATTATAGTGGAGTGTGGACTTATGACGTCGTTTGCCAACACTGGACGCCATGGCACTGGAGACGTTGCTATTTGCTATGCTTGGCGTCCTTTACTAAGCACGGAGTTAGTCACTGTTCTGATCAAGTAAATTTTTCCTTGTAAACAAATTGATTCCTTTTTTTTTTTTTTTTTAATCGAGAGCTACAGCAAGGACAGAATACAACAGATTTGAGATTATCAAATAATGATAATGTGAATTTCGTTCATGAACACATGGTAACATAATAACAACGGCGTTAACTGGGTGTCTTGCCTCTACTGGCATGGCTCCACACTTGGCACGCGTGACGTCACGAGTCCGCACTCCAGTATAATTTATTAATAGGTTAAGCTCCTTGATGTTAGCGGAACATAGACTGAGCAAAGCTATCGCGGGCCAGATTGCATCTAAATTGGTTAAATCAACGGTTTAAACCACTTGTCGACCAAGGCAGAGTCAATTCAATTGGCTACGATCGCCTCGCCTTTTTGTTTGGTACTGTCCATTTTCGATGTTGTTAAAATTTCCCTCGTCTTGCGGTCTGATTTTATGAACTTTTCACCGCTCTATTGCCAATACGAAGCATATAGAACGCTTTATCTTTACTAAAACAACAACAACAACACACACACACATCCCCACAAACACAAAATATGAAGAAAGTGAATACAGTGTAATAGATGCAATTCCAAATTTTCCGAACATGTTTGGCTCTTCGATAGAGCCAAAAAAAAAAAAAAACGAATCAGTATCAGAATATTGGTTTTACTGTAGTGTGCTCTCAGATTAAAAGAAAAAAGTATGCAATTAAAGCACATCAAAACATGATAAAACCGAACCATGACAAAAACAAAACAAAACAAACAAAACAAAAACAAAACGAAACAAAACAAAAAAACAGATTTTGACTGCATTATCATTTCTGAATCTTTGGTCGTTGTCTCTTCAAAGTTTGATGCAAATGATATTTATGTAGCTGGGCAGAAAGCATAATGGTAAGAAGAGGTACCGGCTGGGGCAGAACACCAGAGAAAGATCTTCCCTGAGTACTGTTTGTATTTAATGGATCTTCATGTAATTTTATTTAATGAGTGGAAAGGGGGGGGGGGGGGAAGGACACATTTATAACGCTTGACAAAAATTTTACTGTTGATCTGCCTTATTTATCACTGCCTCATTCCTCAAGGCCCCTTCTAAAAGTGCAGCACCAAACCAAGAACGTACATTGACATGTACTTTACGAACAAAATGGAAGTGACATGTACTTGAAGAACAAAATGGAAGTTACATATACTTGAAATACAAAATGGAAGTGACATGTACTTTACGAACAAAGTGGAAGTAGGTCCAGGTGTCGTCACAATGACGAGTGAGTTAGGCGGGGAGGGGTGTGTGGGAGAGGGGTACTATTCTTTCTAACGAGCAGCCATTGCTTCATGGGGCACGATTATGATTGAAAGACTGGAAAACACAAGAGGTGGTGCAGCCTGCAAATTAAGTGATGACCCTGTATTAATGCCATCATGACAAATCTTAAAAGCGTTTTCGTATGCTCTTGTTTTGATTTTCGTAGTGTTTACTTTGTGCTACAGGGAATAGTTTGGCAAAACATAAAAATCAAATACACCATCCTTAAAAACAAATAGTAGGCCTAATAATAATGTCACTTAGAACATGGTTGGTTTAATATCAATAGCAGTAATAATATAAACCATTGTTAAATATTAAAAAATAATACTATCTACACACGATGTCTAAAATAAACAGAGATAATATTGAATTCAAAATTTAAAAAAAAACTGAATTAACCAATTAATAAATAAACAAATAAACACACCAATAAACAAACAAACAAAAACAAAAAACCGCATAAAAATGCGTAAATCAGTATATTCTAACAACTAAATATACGTCTAACGATCTAAGAGTAGGCCTAGCGATAATGAATGAGAGAACACATAAAATAATAATAAAGTAAAATAAATACAAGCTCTTGTTTTATAGTCGACAATTGACTCCTTTGAGAAGAAGTGAAACAACAACAACAACAACAAAAAAAAAAAAATAGATTAGTTTCGTTGCTTCTTCTACAGTGACATGGCGACTGTATTTAGGATGACAGAATCTTTGTAATTAGACCACAGGCATAATTATGAATGAGGCCTACTTGCATTGTAGGCTAGATCTAGATTCACTATTGGGTTTTCAAATGCAATTTTAATTGTAACGGCGCTAATCGATTGAGTTGGACTAAAATAAGATAAATCACGATTTGGGTTTGGTCGAAACTATATTAAAGAATGAAGCAGGATGTCATTAAAAATAATATACTTTAGCCTACTATCTAGGGCGCCTTCAAACACACCACTGAAAGTTCGTAATTTCTTCTCAGATGACGCACAGGATTGTTTGAATAGAACTGGTGAAATCTGGAATATCTTCAAACATTTTAGTTGACTGGATTTTTGTTTGTTTGGTAGGTTATTTTTTTAGGTGTTTGTCTAATGTATCATTGAGCCGTTATGAACATAATAAACTCAGTTAACATTTTCAGAAGTGCAATTGGCAGTAATTACACAGGGATTAGCTTATAAACAACGTCTTCTCGAGCAGTTTTCCGTAAACAATCTGCTGAAATAACGAGGCTTAGATCAATAAATCTATATAAGAAAAGTCCACGAAAAGTCTCCCATTGAAACGTTGCCCTAGCCTACCAATGTTAGTCCACTTTATGAAGGAAACAACATGTCTTGAAACTGGGTGAAAAGATTTGGATGTCGGAGAGTATTTATTTAATACAAAGACACATTGTTAAATATGATGCCTTGCTTTCACACCCTAGAGAATAGATCGATTCCCGCAAAAAAAAAAAAAAAAACATCTTTCACATGTATTTTTTTCAGTTCTGCCTATTTCTTCATCGCGGTACGAGTTTTTTGTTTGTTTGTTTGTTTGTTTATTTGTTTGTTTGTTGTAGTTGCTGTTGTTGTTTTCCTTTACTGTGTCTTTTACATGTAATGGCGATTTGTTTGTTTCTTGGCGTCGAGCGATTTTGTATAACATCGGTTTTTTTACTGCTATGTATCTCTGGGGTCCGCTCTTTTTGTCCCTCCATCTCTTCCAATAGCCTTCGTTGGGCCAGTATATCATTATTTCTTTCAAGAGAGGGAGAGAGGGGGGAGGGGGGGGGCAGTGAGAGGGCGAGATGAAAGAGGTAAAGCGAGACAGCTACTGATGAAACAAATTCATAAATTTTCTTCACAAAGTAAATCCATTAATTTGCATTATCTTAACCCTAACTTTCATTAGCATAGCTTTTAACAGGGTGTACACTTGGTAATGAGAACAAAGGGAAAAACAGCGTCCAGTTTCACTAACTCAACAACGCTTGTAACGCCCAGATAAGTGATAGGTAGGGGTGTGAGGAAAGGCAGGAGAAATAGAGGATTTATTGTAGATTACGTTTCTCCTCTTTTACCAAGTTTTCAAATTATCAGTCATTTTTAAGTAAGTTCTTTTCGTGGACTGAACACTAAACAGGGGGCAATGGAGGAGCGAAATAGGAAATAAATAATTGCACAGACCTTGTATTAACATTCCCCAGGAAATAGCTTATAGTTCTGATTTTTCAGTTAAATAAGTTAGTACACTCTGGAACATGTGGATTAAATATAATCATGTTTAATTCTATCAATAGAGGATTAAGTCTAGAGAATTCACCGACTGTTGATCAATATCTTTATTTCTGGCCTGGTGCTTCCAAATCTTACACTGAAAAAGCATCCAAAGAATGGTTTTGATTGGAAGAGCATTTGTCTTGGTTGAAATTATCCCATCAACTGTGTCACTCACAACTTAAACACATATATCCTTAAGGCTCTACACAAATTGACAAAAGCCCAAATTTAGGACATTTATTTATTTAATGTGTTTCATGAAATACTTTGCATTTATCTGTGGTGACTTGGGAGAGGGAAGAGGTTATGAATATCTTTAGCAATAATGAACATTCATGTCCATGGCTACATAAAAAAAAAAAAAGACGACTCGAATTTAAAATTGCGAAAATAAACTTCAATAACTAGATACTGTTTTAATCCCCCAAAATCCACATAGCAGTAAATACAAAATGATGCCATGGTAACATTACTTCAAATCAAGATGTCACAAACCCATAGTCAAACAAGTATATGCAGTGCATGTTGTTAGTTATTAAGGATCGATCTATTATTAATGTACGTATGTGTATTATTATGTATTAATTTATTTATGTAAACTTCCTTCGATATTCTAATCTCATATACATCTTATTTGCTCCATTGGGCTGAAGAAGGTTAATTGTAAAGCGACGTTTTTCACACTTTCGTATGACAGTAGCAGCAGATAAAGAAAGAAACAAACAAAGCATATGATTATCTTTATATTTTTATATATTTATAAAGATTTTAATATGCACTTACTGATTACAGATGAGGAGCTTGGCAAACACACGCCAGGATACACTACCAATTCATTCCAGTGTGAATGTAGAGAATAGACCCCGAACTCTTGTGAAGATGGAAGACTTTTTGGGCACAAGTAAAAAGACTTCGCAAAAGCCCTGTCCACGTTAATTTTGCTCTGCCAACGAGCCCTGACAACTGATTAAGAAAATTAAAGATCAGCACAGATCGGACTCACAATGTGACAAACAATTTCAAGCCGAGCCCATGTTTTCTAGTACCCCAAGAAAGTATGGCGTTTGCACTCTCATTTTGCAGGATTGCTGGTGAAAGGGCCAAGTTGGTCATAAGTTGCACCGTCTCCTCACAATGAGCTCTAAGCTCTTGCCATGGCGAGTTAGGAAAAAATGTTCCTCGTGTAATGGGCACGGAGGCAGGGACGGAGGGAGGGCGATTGAAGGGGAGGGGGGGTGAAGGGGAGGGGGGGGGGAGACAGGTTTACAGATTGACGAAGACAGCCGAAGTTTGGAAAGAACCTTTGGAGAGAATAGAAGAGGGGTGAGGCAGTTAGAGGAGACTATTATTTATTTTGCTCCTCGGGAGGAGATGAGGCGATGTGGTGAAAGACCCCGCATGCTGAGTGCAGGCAGTTGCTCGAGACTTACAGGGAGGAGACAGACACGGAAGCCATGTTGACAGCACGTGACAATTCTGTCCGTCACTGCCATCCGTCAGTGTCATCACAGACAATCCCCGCCTTCTCCTCTGTTCTGTTCTGTTTTTCCTTATCATATTTTTACCATTGAATGCGCCCTCTGCTTACCTCTGTGACTACCAGGAATACCATCACAAGAGGTTTCAGAGAGCATGTCAGACATAAATTTGCCTGTTGCTGTTTCAGTGATTTCCGAAATTTGGATGATCTCAGAAATCTGGGTGATCCCAGAAATTTGTATAATCCCTAAAATTTGGGTGATTCCTGCAATTTGGATAATTCCTGAAATTTGAATGATCCCTGAAATATCAGTAATCCCTGAAATGTGTGCGATACTTGAAATTTGATCTCTGAAATTTGGGTGATTCCTGGAATCTAACATGAAAAACAAAATTAATAAAATAATGTTCGATCCTCATACATATGCAAAAACAATCCCTCCCCCTCCCCCCCCCCAAAAAAAAAAGAAAATCGAAGATAGATCTGTCTAGCGCAGCTCTGTCTTCATATGTCGAACTTTGAGAGAGAGAGATGAGCGCCATCAACAAAGAAGAAAATAAGGACAGACAGCTTATTTAAAATATAGCAGACTATCTCGTTTCTTATTTGCTATTTTGCTGCGTGGTCTTTTTTTTTTCTGAAGCCTTTCAATCCTAAGAGAAAGGATTATCTCGGCTTTT
>JBCAUA010119195.1:6242-23216 GCA_038406235.1 Peronia verruculata
CCCCCCCCCCCCAACACAGTCTCAGTAGAATCGGCTTGAAATAAAATCCCACCAGCTGGACTGAGCAGCTGTTGAAATTATTTTAGGAGTAACTTTTTTTTTTTTGGCGAATCAAAGCTTGACCAGTCTTGTGATGGTTTGCCAGTAAATAACTACAGGATTCTTGAATACATTTTTTGTTAGTTATTTCTTTCCTTCTCCATCACACACCAAAAAATATATAGGTCCAGCCACTGATAGTATCTAGAAGGGGGTTGCATGGGTTTCAAGCTTTGGAGAGCGGAGATCACAAGTGCAGAGATATTGGGAACCACTGCTCTAGGATTTTTTTGTTGTTGTTGAAATATGAAGACAGTTTTTGATTATTTTGGAAGTTTCTTTTTTTTTTAAATTTGAAATATGAAGACAGTTTCAGATGATTTTGGATGAATATCCTGAGCAGTTACATTGGACATTTCATTGTTTCACTAGTCATGAAAATAATCAGTTCATACCCACGATTAGCATCCGATGCCAGGCAGTATACTATTATATGGTAGCATATTGACCATAGTCCTCTTTAGCATGGAGTCTGTAGAGTGAGTTTGCTTTTATTCCATACCTGTCATAAGTCAGTCCTTAGCCATGCAAGCTCTGTCTTGTATTGTTACTCTCTGTATCTCATATTATGATGTGTTATACTTATTTTACTTGTTGCTGTATAAACTAGTTTGTCATTATTAGTATCTTCATATGTTGCTTTTCATTTTGTGTTGCTTTTTTGTTTTTGCCTTTGAAAGGAAACCATATCTAAATTGTGTAAAGCATTTCATATGGTTTGGTTATTTAAAAGTGATATACTTCCTGTAAGTAGTATTTCTCATTTGCTGGTTAAATCCAGACGTTGCAATTTTGTGCCTCATTTGAATGTTAGTAGTGTAATGGGAAAAATGATTTACTGTTTAAAATTTCAGACCAGTGTGAAGTCCAGTGTCTACCTGATCAGCTTTCCTTCTATATCCGCACTGGTGAAAAAACTGTAGACACAGGGCAAGGTCCTATTATCTGTTTTCAAGGAACCATGTAAGTATTGGAATTAAAATCTGTATTCTTGTCCTCATAAGATGTGTGAAACAAACAAGAGGTTTTGTAGCATTATGTTTTGGCAAATTAAAAACTCAACATTCTTGATTAAATAATTCTAATCTAAGATCTAAGGAAAAAAAGAGCAAGATTGTTGTTTTTTTTTTTTCTGAATGCTAGGAAAAAATACTGCCACATGCTAGAATGAAGGTGTAATTGATTTGCTTTTGCTTTGAATTATTCTCAATATTGTGTGGGAACCCACAGTTTTTCTTGCATTCTGAACTATCAGAACTTTAAGGTGCTCTCTAGAAAACCCTGAAGAAAAAAAAAAAGGAGCAAAATATTGTTACAAGTTTTCTTTTCTTTTAAATTGTGATTTCATAATTGCCTCTACAGATTACTTGAGAAACCATAGTTGATTTGCTCATTTATTATTAATCTGTCATTGTTGACTTTGTATTGATAAAGATAAAATGGTTATGGCTTTCCCTATTAGGGAGTGGTTATGGCTTTCTGTTGTAGAGATTGCTTGACTGTATGTTTGTACAAAGATGATATGTAGTTCTGTGGTGTCATTAATCCAACATATATGTTTTGTCATTTGCTGTATTGGGCAGGTACATGAGCCCAGAACAGAGTAATATTGGAAGAGGGATCAATGTTGTCTTGGTAGATGGTAAGTTATGAATTCCTCACTAGCAAGCTATGCTTGCATAGAAATCTTAAATGGAGAATGAACCCCATAACTACGAATGGTTCAGTGACATTGTGTAGTATGAACCTCATAATTACAAATGGTTCAATGACTAGTCAATAAACTGAGTATCAATATAGCACAACATCAATATTAATCATTTACACTCCTGACATAGAACATCATCAGTATTGATACTCCTGACAGAAAAGGTTGCCAGTGAAATCTGAATGGATTATTTGCTCTGTGGAAAAAGAAATGAATATACTCCGATGAATATAAATAATTCCAAAGCCTTTTTGTATGTGTTTGCATGCATATGCATGTGAGACAGTGTGACCTACATTTTTCTTGTATGTGTGTCTGCGTGCATGTGTGAGTTGATGCTATCTGTCTTGATTTCTTACGTTTTTGTGATTTACTGTGAAAGAAACAAGCTTTGCTTTGCATGTGTTTGTGTATGTTGTATTCACGTGAGCAAAAAGGAAAAGGATATATAGGCTGTTTGCAACACACTAGATTAAAAGTAGCTCCTTTAACATCTCGTCGCCTCAGAATCAAAGTTCTATATACAATATAGAACTGTTGTACTTAAAGACAATTTCATTCCGAGGTGAAGATCTACGTTCACAAATGTTTTTTATATTGTCCATGTGCAAACATTATGTGACTGACTGGAGATAATACATTCTGTTTATTTTTATCATTTCCCGCTCTTCTGTGTAAGTTAATCACATCTGATACGAAACAAGTGAAGATCTTAATTTTTACTGCTTTTTTTTTTTTCTTTGGATGTTTACAGCTTCAACACTGACAGTGAAAAGTGTCCATGTTTTTGATACATATGCAGAGGGTGAGTTTTATGAGAGTGAATGGGTCATTCATTTAGGTTTGGTGTTGTTTTCAGAAAATGTAGAATTGCTGAAGAGAATGTGTCCTTCTCACAATACGATCAGCAGGTGGTGTCTTTTGAGAATCCACATTTTGGAAAGTGGGGAACAGAAAATGGAAGAGAAAAAAAAAAAATAGTCACAAATTTCTTATGATCACTAATAGATACAGTCTTCCATAGTTTTTTAAAGAGAAATGGGGAATTCTGGTGATATGAAATATGTCCATAAGACTTAAATTGTTATAAATATATACTTTTAAAGAATATCATCATTGCTAACCTCAGGTGCCTAGGTGCAGTGAAATCTTGAAAATTTTTAGGATACTCTTTTCATATTTCATTAAAATGGCAGAGTTTTGTATAGGTGTATATTAAACATCTTGAAAAATAGTTTTATGATGTGAAGTTCACATGCTCCATACAATTCGAGGGACTGATACATACAATTCCAGGGACTGATATCATAACTTCACTTAATCATAACTTGAATCATATGATGATGAGAAAGTCGATAATTATTGATCACAGTTAAGGTATTTGAAAGGGATTTGTCATGTGGTGTAAGCAGTACAATCAGTAAGTTCTTTCTGTTTTGCAGACTCTGCTTTTCTTCGTTTTCTGAAAAAAGATGCTAAAGACTCTGACATCATTCTCCTGTCAACTTTCGATGATGCGACAGTGGGGTAAGTACTGTGGTAACTCAGCTGCTTGACCATGTACAATGAGGTGGATGTCAGGTGTTCCTTATACAGGGTGTCCATAAATGTGATAGTTTTTATTCTGGAAATCTTTTTTGTCTAATAGATGTATTTCTTTATGTCTAATACCTGTATAGTAATTTTATGGACATTCTTTAAATGGAGCTATATGGTATCTGTTGGAAAAGAAATGAATATACAGTGGAACCTGCGAGAAGTCAGCTCGCTTAAAGTAAATTCCAGGTTAAAGCCAATCTATTCCAGTGGTCCCATTTTTATCCCTTTATAGTTCATTAGTCTTGTTTTTCATAATGTCAACACTTTCAGAGATGATTTCACTTAAAGTCAACACTAAGTGACCCTCTCTGGCCTACTGCGGCCCTAGATTGTGAGCATGAAAAAAAAAAAAAAAAGACAGAGAGATTCAGAGACGTCTTGTTATGACACACTATAACGTGTGGAACTATTGCTTATGAGAAGATGCTTGGCTCTCTTCACCTGTCTCCCATAAAGGGCGGGGGGGATTAATGTGTGGGGATACAAAAACACACACCCACACAGCAGTTCCACACCTGGCTCTCTTCGCGCGCTTTGGTGAGTTTGCGGACTCACACCAGGGCAGTCAGTACAACAACAGACCACTGACCACCTTGACACACACACACACACTATTCTGAGTAGCACACAGTTCATGCTTGCCTCTCATTGGTAGTGATACACAAACACTTATCCACACTTGGCTGTTTTCGCCCAGTTTGTTGAGACACACTCACACAAAGGCATTGCAGACAGGCATTACATCTGATTTTAGTCATATCTTTAGATCACATTCATTCCTACATCTACATTTTGGGCTTGTCATGAGACTAAATCCTTGACCAGAATGTCTGAGAAAAAGTTCAATGTTCTCAATCTAGATACAGAGTTGAAACCGCATACAATGTTGACTTAAGGCAAAATACTATATGTTATACTACTAACTTAGAGTTATGGGGTTAAGCTGTGTTCAAGTTTTTTTTCTTTTTTTTTTTTTTTAGTTTAGGGATAAGGGCTTTAGAGCATAACCAATAAATGTACGTCACACATATCTCGCAGCCGGTCAGAATGAGATGTATGTCGATTTTTCACCATATGGAGTTTTGGTATCATGCTTATTTCATACCCTTTCAGGTGGTGGAAAAGTTTTGTGCTAGCTTTATTCTATCCAGAGATGTTGCAGTTTAAAGAGACAAGAGGGACCTTCCAGCAATGACCAAAATTCCGAGAAAATCAAGTTTAAATGAACGGTCGAGCGCATAAATGTACATAGCTTACCTCACAAAAGCCCGATTTTAATGAAGAAATATTTATAAAAATCGGGAATTAGACCAATATTGTCTTGTTCAGAAATGAATGTACTTTCGATTTCTGCAATAAAAAAAACCAATTTGATATCCTTCCCCCATCACATTCAAAGCCCTATTTCTCGGATCATTTCATGTCTCATTTCAACTGGCCATAAGACATATTTTGACTCCCTGGGCCTACCAGAGATTGTGTCCCTTGAAAATGGATAATGTCAACCTTTGTTTAATAAAGCCATAACTTTTTCTCAGTCCCAAGCAGTTGACTTTAACTTAAAGCGGATCCACTGTACTCTACATTGGTGAAAAAAAAAAGTTAGCAAAGACTCTTCTATGATGAGATATTTACAATGAAAGTTAACTCTTTTGACCCCATAGTCAGTAAAATTCAATTTTCACAGCCAAGCCTATTTTGATATCCGATTTGCTTCACACAGTTGTACAACATATAACATTGGACTTTGTCACTGGTAGCTGTATTATTTTGTCATTGTTCCACCATTCTACAAAATAGACTGATAGTAGCTTCTTAACTACCTGCTCATAGTTCAATTCTAATGCCTACCAATGAGAATTGTCAGCTTCCACTAGAAGTGGTCAATGGGTGCATTTAAAATGGGATTTGGATTTGAAAAATGTTGTGTCATTTTATTCAAATAAAAAGTCTTTTACAGGCAGTTGCTGTCTCCTAATATGCATATGACTTATTTCTATGCTCCTTCCAGAAACGGAGTGTCTACGTACACGGCGGGTACGTAGATTCTGAGTCTACGTTATCGGTAACCGGGTACGTAGACCAGCCTGGGACCTAGGCTAGAGACACGGTTAGTGCTGATTTTAGTGCGACCCTGAGATTACAACAAGATAGGCCTACCGTGAGAACCCTACCTACCACCATATTGGCTGAAAGCGCGAATTTCAGAGTAAGATGACTGTGTAATAAACTAAGCATAACATTCCTGTGTGAAAATGGCCAGTGCAAGTCTTGAAGCCGGAAAAGCTTACCACTTGCTATTTTTCACATGCTATCTATCTATCTATCTATCTATTTATCTATCTATCTATCTATTTGTCTGTCTGTGTGTCTGTCAGTCTGTCTGTCAGTCAGTCTCTGTCTGCCTGTCTGTCAGTCGTTCTGTCTGCGTGCCTGCAGGCCTGCCTGTCTAAAAATTCTCTCACAAATGCCATGAATTCTCCATTATTATGTTTGTATACATTGCGATGACTTTCCATTTTTACTAAGCGGCGCACCATTTTTGTCCACGTCAAGCTATGACATTGATCAAGTTTGACCACGAGTTATCAGAGCAGCAAACCGAAGAACAAATCATTTCCAGAGATAATCGAAGCATGAAGCAGTTTTATTAACTCGCCATTTTCCGTGTGTATTGATTTGAAAATATCTACAACAAACCATTTCTAACTGCAGTTGTGCATGGATATTCAATCCCTGTATTAAATGGAAATATCGTTGACAAATAATTTCAAGATCAGATCAGGCATGTAGTATATTAATGACTGTCTATTGATCGTATGTATAGAAGGATATAGGGATGGATGGAGGGAGGGAGGATCAAAAATAGCAAGTGGTAAGCTTTTCCCGGCTTTAAGACTTGCACTCGCCATTTTCAAACAGGAATGTTATGCTTAGTTTATTACACAGTCATCTAACTCTGAACTTCGCGCTTTCAATATGGACAATATGGTGGTATGTAGGGTTCTCGCGGTAGGCCTATCTCGCTTTAATCTCAGGGTCGCGCTAAAATCAGCACTAACCGTGTATCTAGCATAGGTTCCAGCCTGGTCTACATACCCGGTAACCGGGTACGTAGATTCAGAATCTACGTACCCGGTTACGGTGTACGCAGACACTCTCTAAATTCAATTCTTGGTGAAAGTCAACATGTACCAGGGGTCCCATTTTTGTCACCTTTATTTTTATGTCATGTCTTATTTCTGATAATGTCAACATCTTCAGAGGTGATACTGCTTAAAGTTAATTCCAAATGACCCTCGCTTGCTGACTGACAGCTGTAAACTGTGAAGACAAAGAAAAAAAAGTCGGACAGGGAGAGAGAGACGCCTTGCTTCGACACATTGTAGCTTGTGAACCTAGCGTTAAGATGCTTGACTCTCGTACTCGTGTTACGGGGATTACACAAAGGCACACCCAGACAGCAGTTCCACACTTAGCTTTTGCCTTTTTTGCATGCGCTGGGGTGAAATGTACCATTAATCGAGAGAAGAAAAAAATTCGGAAAACAATGCCAGATAGTGGTAGTGGAGTGAAGGTGAAGTGTCAGTAATTTTAAGTAGTACCGTAGTATTAGAATTTATAATGACAGTGGATGTTGGGATAAAAATTTGCAATAAATGATGTTTCTAACGCAATAGTAAAGGGTAATTGGAAAAGTGCAGGATAGCAAAAATATCCTGCCAAAATCTGACCACACTTTTGTCATGGAGTCAATAATGGCATGTTAAGATGATTTCCAACGTTTTCAAGATTGGGAATACCCTGGTTTCCATAAATATATGGCCAACAATGTGGCTAGAAATCTTTAGCTGTGACCTGTGATCTGCCAAGAGTTGTGTTAAAAATGGCGGATAAACTCACCTGAGTGCAAATTCCTGCAGACTGCAGTCGATCAACGAATTGAAAATGAACGCAAATGCTTAAAAAGGACGCCAAATAGGGTTGATTAGTGCATACTGGGAATTAATCAATGAGATCATAGAGGATCATATGATTTGGCGATTGTAAAGCAGGTTGAGTGTATATATAGGCATATTCTGGGGCATAATAATTTTTTGAATTTGTGCATAGCCTTTTTAAAAAATAATGGACCCTGCAAATTTAAGATTACTAGATTAAATTGATGAGGAACTGTCTGTTCAATACCATGTTCATAATGCCAAGTTCTGTACGATAAATTATGTGGTGATTGTTGAAATTCTAACAATTTTATGACGCAAAGTCATTTTTGATTGCTTCTTTTGCCAGTTGGTCTGCTGCATTTATAAAATAGGACATATAATTTTGCATGTTTGAGTATGACGATTTTCTGCTCTTAAAATCTAGAAAATCCCACTGTATGAATTTTTTATTTAGACACCAAAGTTTTTCTGCTTATGTAATTGTTCTAGAACTTCAAAACAGCTGAAAAAAACCAACATATTTTTAAAAACAAGAATAACAAAAAAAATTACTTTTAAAGACAGGCAATAACAAACGAAAACATGTTTCTAAACTGTTAGTCTGCAACTTATGAAAGTGATAGTCTAATTTGTGCATTTGTTTCAAGATATTATCGTTTGAGTGGCTTGATCTAGAATAAAAGAAAAAGGATTTGTGGGTTTCTAAAATTTAAGTTATAGTAGTGGTGATTTGCATGACAACAGAGAAAACAGGTTGATAAGTTAATTAAATAATTGGATCAACCAGTAAATGTGTCGAAGAAACTCTGGCGTGTCTGAGTCTAGTTTAGACAGTCAAAGGTGGCAGTGAATTTGAAATCAGAGAAAAGCCCATCTTTAAACTAAAAAAAAAAAAAAAACCCACCTTTTAAAAATTACTCTCTTAGTGCAGTGGTCTCTGCCTAAGAACCTGGTCATCGGGAGACAAAAAAAGTGGCTTCTTAGCCGGACAGGTTCTTAGGCAAACTGAAAAGTTATGCAACCCATCTGACCACAGATTGTCTTCACAACTATAATTAATTGATCATTACCGTTAGTTAGAGATTTATCTGTGTGGGTAAGTATAGCCTTCTTCCCAGTGTGTGTTATAATCAGATGTAGTAATTCCTGACCTTTATAGTTGTATAATTACATCAATACTGCTCAGCTCTTAAACGCCATGTGATTTTCACATAACGGCATCCATATTCAAAACATGATATTGCTATGCAACCCCGTGGAAAATCGCATGAGTGACTCAAGTGTTTACAGACCGACCGAAGGAGTAAAACAGCTGACTAGTCAGGAGGCCGAACTTACACCTCCTTATCCACAAAGCCAATCACAAGTGCCGCCCCAGGTGTTGCCAAACAAAGAAATGTTTACGGGTTAGTCAACAATGTGGTCTGATTATGCAGTCATACATCAACCATCACTTCCACTCCTTTGTCTACCTATTCCCTCCACCTCCACCCCCTTTTCACTGCACATCTGCCTAAGAACCTTCTGCCTAAGAGCCCGGTCCACCTAAGAACCTGCCTCTGCTGCGAAACGGAAATTTTTCTTTGTAATTTATCCCTCTAAGAACCCGCTCTGGGTGCTCCCAAACAAAAAAATCCGTCTAAGAGCCTGGTGTCGGACCAAGATACCCGCGTGCTTATGGGGTAATTCCACATCATAATGTCCACTTGATAGAAATGCACAGTGCTAGATGTGCAGTAGAATGGGAACAGGGGTGGAGAGAACAGGTAGACAAAAGAGAGGAAATAATGGTTGGGGTATGACTGCACAATCAGGCCACATTAACCATTTCTTTGTTTGACAACATGTGGGATAGCACTTTGTGATTGGCTTTGTGGATAAGGAGTAAGTTTAGCCTTCTGACTGGTCAGCTGTTTTGCTACTTCGGTCGGTCTATAAACACTTGAGTCGTGTGTTCAGTTATCCGTAGGGTAGCTTGGCAATACATGTATCAGGTTTTCAACAATGATGCCGTTATCTGAAAATCACTCAATGTTTAAACACTGGTCAGTATTGATGCAATTATGTGCTTAAAAAAAGATCAGGAACTGCTAGACCTTATTATAACACATACTCAGGGAAGAAGGCTGTGCTTATTCGCATAGATTTATAAACCTTCAACAATAACCATCAGCTAATCATTGTAGTGAAGACAATCTGTGGTCAGACGGGTTATGTAACTTTTCAGTCCACCTAAGAACCTGTCTGCCTAAGAGCCTGCTTTTTTTGTCTCCTGACGACTGGATTCTTAGACGGAGACCACTGTATTTCATATCTAGACTAGTGATGTCATTAGTGTGGGATGGTAGGAGATGGAGAAATTCAGGCTATCCAGTCCTGGCAAGTATATAATCTTGTTCATGATCATTAAAACATAAAAAATTAATTAGTGAGCACTTTTTTTTTTGAGTTAATGAACAAAACACTTTTTTCAACAGATGTATGGTTGTTGACTCAAACCAGCAATATATTGTTATTATGATATAATTATTTGATTACAGGCCTGAGATTTAACGTTCACCAGCTCGCCAATGGCCCCTAAAAATGGTGTCTGGCGAACTTGATTTACGGCACCACTGGCCTGGCTGGCGACCTAAAAATTACCGCCAGTGGTAGAGATATCTGCAGTTGTATTTTTAATTCTAAGTAAAAGAATCTTGGCTCAGGTGTGGAGCGTGTCTGGAGCTATTATTATTATCTATTTCAAGTGGACGATGTGAGTGTCGCGTCACCACTCTGCCTCCTCCACAACCGAACAACGGAACCCTCGCTAAAGGTAAAAGCTCGTGACCCTGCGAAGTACGAGGGATGCGATTACTGTTATGATATACCTGGGCGGTACATCAATAAAACAGAGAATAAAGTTGTTTTCTAAAAATAATCAGCAGAAACAGTGTTTTTATTGAAAGTATTGTTTATTAGCAATAGTAAGACAATTTAAAATAGAACTGCATTTTCGATCAAAGTCAAAGGGTCTGGCAACCTGGAACATTTTCTGGCAACCTGAATTTTCCAGGTTAGGAGCCTGACTGGCTGCTTAGCCTGGCTTGCTAAATCTCAGGCCTGTTATCGACATAAAATATATGGATCCTTACACCAATATATCAGGTATGCACTGTATATGCCATAGTAAAGATTAAGACATTCTTGGTTTGGACAGGAAAGATATGAGGGGCACACAAAGGCCCTCAAGAAAACCCAGAAGTGACTCTATGGGAGACCTTGGGGGAAGGGAAGAAGATTCGAGCCCAGAAAGCCAGAAAACAGCAACAAAAGACACAGAAGTAGTTGAAGTAATCAAGAGAAGGATGTAAGAAAAAAGGGCTGTTCCATAGTAAAGCTGAAAGAAAAACAAAAAAAACTCTCATGTGAATTTTTTTTCTGGACAAAAAACAAAAATGTTTTTTTTTTAAATTCTGTTTTTTTAAATAATTTTGTTTTCTCATCTGATTTATTTTTAAATAA
Source organism: Peronia verruculata (assembly GCA_038406235.1). Lineage (NCBI taxonomy): Eukaryota > Metazoa > Mollusca > Gastropoda > Systellommatophora > Onchidiidae > Peronia > Peronia verruculata. Next base: position 17,097 of record JBCAUA010119195.1, read on the forward strand.
ATTTTGGATACAATACACATCATTTTCACAAGATCAAAAGAATTTTGTATGTCCGGGCCATTCGGAGTCTGAAAAAATGCCAAAATTATGAAATTTCATAACATTGCATTTTCAAAAATAATCCTCTTCCCATTCCTTGTGGAAATAATAGGTTTTCTGTCGCTTTGGATCTGACTCAGTGCTCATTTTTGGGTTTATAATTTTATTCAAAACAAGAAAAATGAGATCAGCTGTACTAGTAGAAAGCTGTCACCAATAACATTACTCCTCACTCCTGTAGTGATGACATTTCACGACTATGTGCACGCACGTGGGGCATTTTGTTACGACATCAACAAAGACAAGGCGGTATCTCGCGGGTGTCCTACAATCACCCCGCGATCGACTCCCAAGCACTTGAAGATTGACTGGTAGATCGCGATCGACTGGTTGGGCACCCCTGGATTAGGCTTTATGGTAGACTCCTTATAACCAAACAATCATTCTCCCTCACCCCAAAAGAGTTTGTAGTCTCAAGCAGATGGATAGGTAAAGGACCACACCGAATTCGAAACTGAATTATACGCTTTTGGTAAAGTTGCTGACACATGTGCTTTCTTAATCTATTCTTAACACAGTGCAATGTTCATATGTTTATGGGATTCAGCATGGACCTTATCATGCCTTATGACAAAGCAGTGGTTCTTTGTCTGCCAAAATATTAGATCTAGACTCTATATTATATTCTTTGCGAATTAGCGAGCTCCCCTGACTTGGTCGCAACTGACTGTGCGTCAAAAGAGACATGGTCACTTGGTCGCAGTTGACACTTCCTGTTATAAAATAGATCTAAATTCATGTTTAGGACCTACATGTGGTCGTGGAGAGGAGATTAGCTGATCATGCTCGTCGCTATGCCGCTTTGGAATGCACAGCTGAGTCCCCCCTTGCAGTTGCACATTTGCAGTATGAGTACTACTACTAGGCCTAGGTACTAAGCAGGAGCTCTGTCCTGCATTTCCTATTGCAGGTAGTAGATCTACTGCAACTTGGCATTCTGTTTATTTTATGTTAACATAGTGAATGTTGCATGACCCTACTGGCCAATTTCACTTCCTGCAACTAAAATCTAGATTAGATCTAGAATCTCTAGGCCCAGAAGTCCCTCTGTAAATCTGAACTCTGTTCCAGTAAAAATAGATCTGCAATCTAAATCTAAATCTATGATCGAGACACCGAGATCTATACCTTGCTCTGGATCCAAATGGACTGGTCTACAGGTCTAGGTAGACTAGATGATCTAGTCTCTGGATCTATTTCAAATTTGGGCCTACACAATGCATTCGCTGTCTAGACCAGACTAGAGAGTCCAGCTACTCTCTCATAAATCGAAATAGGAATTTAGACATGGTTACCACATCTACAGCATACTGACATAGCTCTATACTTACATCACAAGGCTGAATGTGAACTGAACAGTGCAACCTAACCCTTTGTGAGACTGTCTAACTAAAAACTTTCAATTAGGCCTACTACAATAGCGAGTCATGAGTTCACTCTGCCTGATCCACCAGTTGAATGAGTTATTGAGTGACCAAAACTTGCCACTTCCTTTACGACAAGCGAGTTAATGTAAAAATAGCCTATGATTAACCGCCTTGGTTTCTCGGTCCTAAAAATTTGGATAAGAATTTAAGATATGAAGAAGTATAAAAAAAGAAGAAATTTCTGACAAATTTTAACAATCAGTTCGACCTACACTCATATTTTGACTATAAAATAAAACTCAAATGCTTAAACTAAAGTGCAAGCCGGCAGTTTGCCTTTGAAGACTCCAGCTTTGACTGAAAGCCTGATAGCCTGGAAGATAAATACGGACTTCGAGTAATCAGAGACATATATGTCTCTGGAGTAATATACTTTCCGTAGAAATGCCTTTTTTCATTGTTTGCCAAAATTTTGTCCTTATAGGAGAAAGTAACAAAAGGGCCATAATATACAAAGTTTCCGCACAAACATACCGGAGACATACAATCCTATTTTTTAAAAATTAATTTTGACTTATGATTTAAAATCTGGCAAATGGCATCTGGAGGGAAGGATAAACAGTGAAATGGCCATATCTTGTTAGCCGAGATAACCACTCCCAAGAAGGTTGAATGGCTCAGATACAGCGTAAACCCAAAAACATCGTAGATCAATCTGAAACTGAGTAAACATACATGAAACAAATTTTCAACCAAGACTGGCCGCAAATATTGATTATTTTAATTAGTCTAGATCTTGATATCAAGTAACTGTCTCAGTATCAATCAATGTCTCTAGATCTAGTCTCTAGATCTAGATCTAGTCTAGTTTAGACTCAATCTAGGCCTAGATCTAGATCTAGTTATTCTAGTAGTCTAGGACTAGAATCAAGATCTAGACATTATATCTAGATATAATATCTAGATACTAGGAGGCTATTTAGGTGAGATTATTGTCTTTTGAAACCATGGAGATCTAGATCTAGAATCGAGATCTAGACTAGATTCTATATACTCTATGAGACTATTTATCTTCTGTACTGTGAAGTCCGCGCCGCCGTTTTTCCCGAAGCTAGGGTCATCCCCTTCTGGTCTCGCGAGAATGATTAATAACTTATTTGAATACAGGAACGGGATTTCGCGAGATTTAGGCTAGGCTGATAGCTAAAAATAGAGGCGCAGACTTCGCAGCACTGTATAGGACTAGATCTAGATCTATATAGATCTAGAGTCTAGATCTATACTAGACTAGATCTATATCTTTACTCTAACATGAGAGGATATAGATCTAGTATATCGTCCCATAAGAGCCAGTTTCACGTATCAAGGTTCTGGAAAACTTTTCAGGAGGAACAAAAAAACTGAGTAATTGTTGATTTCAACTGAATTCTGGGTTCCAAAACTGATATAGATCTAGATCTGTGACGATGTATGCTAATAAATTATAGTTGCATGTTGTCGTGGCAATAATATCATGCGAAGTATGTTATTTGTCGTGAAATTAGTGTTACACGATTTAAGAATTTAACAAAATTTGTAGATACATGGAATTGGCTTCATCATGATACATGATAGACGTTTTTGCCATACGTTTTCATCTAGATCTATATCAGATCCTTATTATTATTTCAATTAGCCATTGATTTCTGGACAAAACTGTAGATGATACTCTGATAACCACATTTATTTTCGAGATCTACACAACAATAATTTAACATTCAACTGATTGCAACAGATTTTTTTTATCCTGAAACCAATGAAACAAAAACATGATTCTATCGAATAATTCGCTTTACATGCCATTTCTATACCAATATAGATCTAGTAAGTGATTTTTTAACCAACAAAACATAAAGTGAATCTTTATGAGGACAATGATAATTTGTGTCACTCCCATTTTTGCCCTTTGTGTTGAAGAGCAACAGTTGGCATTACCCAAAATTATCAGCCAAACTGTCAGTTCCATATCAAACGACTAACAATACAAACAAACTGAAATTGCAGTTGTTACTCTGTCAACCAATAATCACATAAACTGACACTGCAGTTATTACCACATTAACCAACAACCACACAAACTGAAAGTTATAACCATATCAACCAATTGACATACAAACTGAAAGATAATACCATATCTCCCAATTGACGTATAAACTAATGAAACACCATTGGCACTCGACCAAATTATGGATTAGGATTGCTTTGTAATAATCATTCTGCAAAATGAAATTATTTTCAGTTTTATGCAAACTTAAATGAATCTCCAGAAGGATAAACTGGCTGCAAAATATCCGATGCACATCAAATGAAAGTGATTTCATAGGGAAGTAAATCAATTAATGCTTCCTTTGTTAAGATAAAATAATATGAATGAATGACCGCCAGTGCTTCAATGAAGGTATAGTATATTTTAGTGAACACCTGACAGCCAGGTCTTGTTAAGGCACACCGACAGTCACTGGCAAACAAACTGCTACTATCACTATCATTGACATTAATCGCTCAATGAAATTTAGATTACGGTTGGTTTGTTGATTTGTTCGTCATTATGCAATATGCACTGATTACAGGTCATTGTAAAATGAATGACAAGAGCGAGGCATGAAAGGCATCAGACTTTTCATGTCATTGACTTTTGCAGGGTCCAATTTTCATCACTGTGTTCTTGATACAGTTACTGGTTGCAGTGAAGATCGGCCTGGCAGGCGAACAAAATCATTATCGAAACTGATCTTTGTTTCAATTTTTCTTTTGCTGTAGTGTAACGATGGCTTTCGGGTCAACTACACATGGGTCACCAGCAGTTGTGCCTGGCCGTATGGTTTTAGGTCCACCAGAGAATTCCTTAAAAAATGTGTAATCAGCTTAAAGGATGCGGACTGGTTTAGAGCGTCCGCAGAGAGACATGACTCTTGCAAAGTCACCTGGTGTGTACACGTCAACTTTTTGCTGCTGTCGCCTCTACATGACTGTGAATAATGTTGGCTTGCTGGTGGGTGTGGCTTTTTTAAAGAAACTTTTGTTGGACTTCTTGAATGGTTGATGCTTCAATTGCTTTCAGTATTCCTGCCGCGATAACACAACAGCGATTTTGATAGTTGCATCCGTCACACCAGATTATTACCTTTGGGAAATTGACAAAGTTCTCAAGGTAATGACCAGTGCAACTAACAAAAGCAGGGATGTCAAATTTCCTACTTTAGTAGGATTTCCTTCTTTTTAGTTTCTAGTAATTTCTCTTTTGGCACCAAATCTGGTATTATTTACTGTCAAGTATTCAGATTTATGTGTTGCTAAAGAGTATGCCAGGAACTTTTCCTACTTTTTCATGTAGACAGATTGACATTCCCTGCAAAAATATGAGATGACAAGTCGCTGTCAAGCTCAGACCAAACATAACATGTTGTGTCTCCTGTGACTGTGTCGTATACTGTGTAATTGTAGTTTTGGAGTTTTCTTTTGCGATACCCTGCGGTGCAATTCAGTTGTGGGGTTAGAAACACTTGTTGCAAGTCCACAGCCAAGACAGTTGAATCATGTGTTTCCTTTGCTTGTGCGACATCATTCTTCATCTATATTGCTGCTCTCTCCTTAAATGCAACATGTTCTCTGTAAAATTCATCTGACAGGTTTCCAGTGGAATAACTGTAGCATAACTTTTCTCCTTTTATGTATACAATGTCAAAATCTTTCTGAAAAATGTCCATAAATTTCCACAGCGACACAGGCTGCGACACCTCTTTGCAATATCGTGTGTATAACTTTTGTTTTGTCCATCCTGGTCCAATGAACAGCTTTTTGCTGTTTGCTCTACAGTAGTGTGAAGGTACTAATAGCAAGGCTTTAATGAAGGTTCTCACCGCCTCTTTTTGTTCTTTTGAAGTGCAGTTCAGGACAGGTCTTCTGAGGTTTCTGTCTTGAAGGGTGTGCCCGCCATTTATGTGGATATTTTGGACAGTGATGTGGATGAACTTATCTGATGTCATTCCTATTGTTGACATGAAGAAGTCCTTACAAATTCTGACCTTCTCATAGTCAAGTGTAAGCGAATATTGAACTGGATATTGTAGTTTCGAGTTTCCTGCTGTTTCAACAGTCTTTATTTGGTTACATTTAACATGCGCTACGACAAAAGACCATTTTTGTTCCGGTGTCATTTTCCAGTATTCTTCGAAAATGTCCTGATGTAGGTCACCCTATTTCGCTGGACATTTACACTTGCATGATTTTGCTGGTAGTATGATCTGGTTGTTCCGGTGCATTCGTTTCAACTTCCTAGCAACAGAGAAGGATCTGCACAGCCTTTCTTTTTTCTCTTCCTAAAGCAAAATTTCCTCTAATGCTTCATTGTATGGACAACTGGCAGCACCTTCATTTTGTTGACTGCTTTCAGGTATTGTCACCTTTGGCGTCCGCTTTCAGTCTTTGCTCAAGGAGGCTGGGATCGGACGTGGTGGGGTGAGATTTAACCCATTTCCAAGTATCCCGCCCTGGCAGATCAAGAGACCAGACGTCATCTTTGACCTAGCAGCGGGAACTAAACGAGATACCCCCAAGGAGGTCTTTGAACAGATGCTTGCAGAGGTCATCTCTGATCACCCCGACTCCGAGCATC
>JBCAUA010119306.1:0-23214 GCA_038406235.1 Peronia verruculata
AGTCTCGTTCGCATCCACCACCTGATCGCCACTTATAAGTCACGACTACATCTACTCAACACTGAGAACTCGTGACAATCATGATTACCAATTTAAGCCTTTATTAGGAGTTAATTTTAAACATCAACAGCATTGGAGAGTCACAGCTAAGAAATTTGTCCTCATCACTAATTTCTTTTTTTTTTTTTTTTTCATTAACTCCCGTAAGTCTGTACATGAAAATTTTCTCGTCTGACCCGATCACACAACAAATGACCATCATCCTAAGTGCCAGTGCTATTGTTTTGCAAAAATTACAATTGTAGGAGTTAAAGACACTTTTCTGTGAAACTTGATCTTGAGCACTGACTTGGCCTTGTTCACTTTTTTTTGTAAATTTGACACTTCAGATTATTTGGTTTTCAAGGGTTAAATTGTAGTCTTTACAGAACAGTGACAATGGTACTTGAAACAATTTGGCTTTAAAAAATAAATATGGAGATCTGTGCAATATCAATCATGTTGAGTAAGATACATATTATCATTTGTTGTTACAGTGTCACTGTGTCAACTGGTTCATAGTTTGGTGATCTGATACTTCAGAAGCAAATTATTTCTCTGTTGTGAAGTTACATGTTATTTGCTTTGTCATAGTTTATCAGCATGACAAGAATTAAGCTATAATTTATATATATTTATATATATTTATTGTAACTGGGTTTTTGTTGTCATGTGTTTATCCCCAGTGCCACCAACAGAGGATCTCATGAAACGTGCCGGCAGAACACTAGATGAGTTCAAGGACATGGTGTATCCTGCAGACTATGTGCCAGGCCAAAAGAGAAGAGTGAGTTTGTTTGTCACTTGATCGTGAATCACAAGCATTTGTCATGTGATCGGATAAAATCAGTCAGGTGTCAACGGTCACTTTGTTGAGAAAATCCATTTTATTATCTATTATGGGCTCTCCAGAGTATATTTGAATGTGAATATCTTGGCACAGAAGAGCTGGAGGTAAGTCATTGTTTCACCAAATTATCCATTGCCTTTTTACTAACTCCATTAAATCTATACATGGGGAATTTGACATCCGACCAGTTTCATTTCATGGCAGGACATGCTGTATGCATCTGGTAATGATCAAAGTGCTATTGGGAGGGTGGGGGAGCTATGTCAAGTACTCCCCCACAGGGACCCAGGGTTTATAAATAGGTTCTCTGCTCCCTGCAGGTTGTGTAAGCCCGCCGTTGGTGGTGTGTCTCGGAATGGAGTGCCATCCTCGACATTCCAGGGAAGACATCTCTTCTCTCTCCTTGCCCCTGTCTTCTGTCCTGCTTTCTTTCCTCCCTTCTTCTTGACGGTAAACGTATCTTACCATGTTTGACACAATATTGCGGGATAGCCGTAATCATGCTGATGTGTCATTAAACCCCAACACAAACAAACCATGTCAAGTACAAGCTGTATGTGTATTCCATGTCTTTTCTCTTCTTTTATCACTTTCCTATCATGAAATGAATTTTGTGTTCAGCATTGTTCGATCTGTTGGCATCACTTTAAGGTGAGACAGTTTTATGATGGATATTTCTCACGTGTCTTGTCGGTTCCTAGTGTGAGAAATGATATGTCATCTTATTTTTTATTCAAAATCAATATTGTTTAATATCATTCTCTGTCAGCAGTATTATAAAAGATGTCTTAACATAACCACCAGGACCCACACATTATTGATGAGACACAATTTCATATTTTCTCTTATGTCCGAGTAGTATATGACAAGCTGCTGATGGAGGATATCAGTACTCTTTCCTGAGGAAGTAGTTGTGTGACTGGTGAGCATATGTCAGGTTTTGTGGGATACTCAACACTGTCATGTGGGATACTCAACACTGTCATGTGTTGAACAATATTTATGAAACAATGTCATATTTCTCAATTTCTCCTTGCATCACAATGTTTTTCTCCCATGCTGATGGAGGAGGTGAAGGGAATCAGTATTGTCTTGTTACAAAGCAGTTTGATAAACCAGTAGATAATGATTTTCATGTCAATCTGTGTAACAATATTTATCTCTCAGGCTGGTGGTGGAGGGGCTGCAGCCAAGAGAGCCAAGGCAGCTGATGTAGAGCTGGACTACAAGGCAGAGGCTCAAGCAGGCAGAGTGAGTGCAGTCCTTTCTACATGTTGCACAACCAGATAAAAGGAATTGAATTTGAAAAAAACTTTAAACATTTTTAACCCTTTTGAATGCTCACTTAATTTTGCAAATCTGCCACTTGGTCTGTAAGTCACAGATTTTGCACATATAATTTGGATATGCACATAAATTGAAAGTGCATGCTCAAAGGGTTAATGAGATATGGCCAGAGAAATTTGAAAATTTAGAGCCAAATGAATTTTGCAGCCACTTATTTAAGGCCATGATCATGGTTTCGGGCATACACACATAGTCTTACATACTCGTAACATATTAAGTAGTCATAGGGTCACAGGAATTAACTTTGAACATGACTGTCTTGGTGCAAAAGAGTCAAAGTTGAATAATGTTTCACCAAATTATTGTACATGTACTCCCCTTTGCACCGGTACCAGTAAAAACCTATAGATAAAAATTTTGACATTCAACTGACTTGGTTGTGCTCTACAAAAGAATGCATGAACTTTCAGTGATGGTAGTGAATGAATTATTGCCAGGTTTGATTTCCAATTCTTCTTTAATGCCTATCAGCTCAAGTGGTCTGTTGAACAGTGTGTTAGTGAAATGCTGTTGTCCAGTTGTGTCCTGTATGTAAGCAGTTTTGAGAAGGTGGATCTGATCCGTGATACTTGCAGAATGGAAAAGAAAGATATTAAACGTTATATGTCTGAAAGTGTTCTTGAGACATTTATGAGACAAAGTCTGTATTTCTCTTTTTGTACTGGCAGTAAATGTTTCTGTATCTGAAGTGTTCAGTATGGTTTTAGGTTAAAAAGTTATACCCGTCCCTAGTATAGACAGAATATTATTGATAAAGATTCAAGCGTATAACAGATGGCAGCCATCTTGTATCCTTTCCTGAAAGCTGAAGGTGTGTATCTCTCTGTTAGATCTGTCAGTATGGTAATAGATCTAAAGCACTTGGAGTCAGAATTGTACATGTGTAGGGCTATACAGGTATCTTCTGTTAGTATTTTTTTATGCTCTTTTCTCCTCAGCTGGGCAAGCTGACAGTGCCTGTGCTCAAAGAGATCATTAAGAAAGAGAAGATCAATACCACAGCCACCAGGAAAAATGATTTGATTGATGCTATCAATGAACACTTTGGTGTTTAAGACAGCAATTAGTAACAGGATGTGAACTTCAAGGCAGAGGAGAAAGTGAGTGACAGAAGAATTGATAGACTCAGTCAACAGAGGATGTACCAGAGCAAGTTAGAGAGGAAGTAGTGGGAGAAGTAATACTGACCAGTGACAAAGGAACTGACACAGAACATAACAACAGATCTTATGTGAAAGAGGAAGATGTAATGGAACTAATAAGAGAAGTAACAAACACAAGGGACAAAGGAAATGACACTGAAAGTAACAACAGATGCAACTGAGAGCAAAATGTTGAAGAACTAACATGGAATATTGTTTATTTCATATTTCAGTGAAATACAGTAGTAGTTTGGGCATGTTATTATAGTTAATTTCTAGTCTGTTTCACATCTCAAAGGTTTCTTATGTGAAGTATGGCTGATGCGTTAGAACATTAAATAGGACTCTTTGTAACTGTTGGGGCAATAATTGTAGATCTCTGGAGCATCACTTTGCTTAGGGCTTTTCCTGAATGGGTATTGTTTTTGAAAGTCCAATGTTTCATCTTTGCCAGACCCAGACACAAAGGATGTGAAACAAGAAGTGCAGAAAGCACTCTTTGCTTGATAAATATATACACTTTATAAAAAAAATCTGAAAACTTCATTCTCTAAAGATAATGCTCTTTTCTTATCCTAAATCATTTTGTAATCAGCCTTTTGTATGATAACAGGAAAGGTGATTTTCTTTTTGCATGGTTTGTTCAGCACCACAAAAAGGGTAATAGGACTGGTCAAAAGACTCAAAACTGATGCGTGCGGTGGTGACAAGCCATTATTGTTAAGTATGTTCAGCAAACAAAAATCATGTTTTTGAAAAATCATGAAACGAAAAATCATGTTTCTCTCCAAAGGGCGAGACCCATCATTTCATCTGAGCTCAAAAGTGTGTCATACTGATTATCATTGATTTCTTATTTCTGTTCAAAATATTTGATATGATTCACTTGTTATTAGTATTGTTGTTGTTGTTGTCATCTGTATCACAGATTAGATGATACGAATGGCAGTACCAATATGAAACAAATGTTGTAGTTTTTGTTATTCAATGTTTGCTGTTTTGTTTTGTCATGAACAGTCGAGTCCACTTAAATCGAATTCGCAGGGACCAACCTAATGGGTTCGATTTATGAGAGTTCGTCTTCCAGTTTTTGATTTTTTTTTTTTTTTGTTTGTTTTTGTTTTTACATGGGAAACAACTCTCCAATGACCTATGGGGCAGAGAAAAAAGAAAAAAGGCTACTGCTTTTTTCACATGTTCCCAATTTTTCAATGTCGTCGTCAGTATTTGGAAAATCCATACCATTATGCTACGGCTTTCTCGGACATTTGCACCTCTGTTTATTTCCTGCAGCATTTTCATTTTCAACTCAGTTGAAAGAGTCGTCTTCTTTCTCTTCAGCAGGTTAGAGGAAGCCATCACGGAGATCTAGAGTCTAGAGCTAGTGTATAAAATAAAGCAAGTCAACCACAGGTGAAAGAGCGAGTACGATGTAGAAACTGACTAGACCTACATGTACATAACTGTCATGGTGCTAGAACTAAGTAGACAGTGGTTGTAACACATGTGCAAGGTCTTATAATGTTGCCTACACACAAAGTATCGTAATACCGTAGTAGCCTATGTACCATACACACAGGTGTTTGATCGTGTCTACCTAGTGTACTGTAACGCTCGGCAAGGATACTTAATTATCGATTGATCACTCCAGCGCAGCATCACTGCTCGTATATTGCCAGTCTTCACAAAGGCCGATTTTTACCTTTTTGGCGGCACTGACCAGTTCACTTTAAAGGAAACTCACAGTGATGGCTTCGAAGTTTGCAAGACACATTTAATGGGCACAAAGAGGGAACAAAATCAATTGTTTTGTTTTTATTTGAATTACCAAAAATTTGGATTATCAGAGTTCGGTTTGTGTGGACTCAACTGTATTTTTATTCTTTTTTTTTTTTTATCATCTTAATATGAACAGTAAGTTTTTTATCTCAACAATGATTCTGTTGAAATCTTATCATTTCTTGTAAATTGTATGCATGAACTTGACTAGTTGTATTTTCATGAAGGAAGCAATTGGTAAATACCCATAGCCATTGATGACATTGATCATTTTGCAACTGTAAGCATTATAAGGTGAATATGACTGAATTTGCTTTTGGTAAATAAAAAGAACAATGGATTTGTGATGTGAAATTGCGTGCACATATACTATCATATACTTACCTGTGAGATCCACAAGAAGAAATCTTAGGGTTCATGTGTACTAAAATAATAAATAGAAAAGCTTTGTCTTTGTGATTATTGCCAAGAAAAAAGAATCAAACTTGTTCATGAAGAAACATTGTCAGCCAACACTTTTGAGTGAGTTCATTTATTATACTTTATGTTGTTTTTAGGTCAAATCCACGATGAATTTACAATTCATGGACAAACGCACTTTTAGTGTCCACTAAAACCCAGGCATCAGTGCATGTATTTTGCAGGTGCTATGACTCCAGATTGTTGTACATGTACTAGTCTATGAACATTTGTGATTTGTGAAAACATGATGAACTGCTGTATGCCCTGCTAGACCTCATCAGCGGAGGAAACAGCTTTGGCTTGTCCCACTACTCTTTTCTTCACTTTGAGAAAGCCAAGAAACAGTAGTCTTTTGTCTTCTCATTAAAGTCCATATGGATGATGATTATTGTCATATTTTTATTTGTGCCAAAGTTCAGGACTACTCTCACACTGATGTTTGTGTCCAAGGAATTATTGTATGCTTCTCGTCAGCTTTATAGTATATAGCCTTTTCAGAAATGCAAGGCATCCAGAGTGATTGTTCTCACCCACACTGTCTGAGTCTTTCTGACCATTTGGAAATTTATTTCTCACCATTACTGAAACAGTATGAGTGAAGCTGTTAGTTCACCCTTTTTGGAAATGCATGTGATCTGCTGTCACTTATTAATGAAATCATTTCTCTATCAGTGCTTTTGTAAATTTGTTTAACTGACTTCAAGTGAGGTTAGGAAACTGGACTAAGGGATCAGAGTCAAGTTTTGAGAAAACTGGTGTTTTTTTTTTTTTTTTTATAACATCCCCCATGTTTTGTACGGTCAATGAACCCACAGTTTGGACATACATGTATTTGTATTTGAGCTTGTTTTTCTGGATACAGTGAAGGAGTGGGCATTACAAGATTAACCTTGTAAATCTGTATGACTTACATGTATGTGGTGTATATGTATATGAACAGTTTAGCACACAAATCTATGTATTCACCTCATAGCATCTGATTTACCTATAATCTGCCCTTAACCTTTGAACCCTGGTCACCAGTGCCTGAAAAAGACCTGTCCCTGGTCTTCTGGGCCGAGAACACATTTATGTCTCGTTTCATGTTCAATATCATTGTAAACACAAGTCTCAAACACGATCATAGGCGCAAACATGTGTAATCACCGTAATGCTAAATGTCCTTGCCCCAAAGTGACCTATTAGACGTATTCTAACTGTAGTGGATGCCTAGGACTGGAGTAAGTGTGTCAGCTCGGTCTACCGGGCCGTGGAGAATATGACACCAGAAAATCTGCCTGGTGTACTGGGCTGGTAGGGTGCAATGGGTTAAAAGCAAAAGTTTCGTAATTAGAAATGAACATTATTTCAGTTTTTGCTACATTGTATAGAAAATAGAAACATCAACATCAGACCACTTCATCACGTTCAGCCCCCCTTCCCTGGGAAAAAAAGTTTGTTACACATAGTTATCAAAAAGATCCACCATTGAACTGAAGTGCTCTGAGCAATGTACATTTGAATAGTGATCACACATACATTTGTTCATTTTGTTTTGTCTTTTCACAAATCTGAAGAATAAAACCACTTTTGCTTTATCTTTCAATAAAAGTTTTATATATATATATATATACATCCATCAAAATGACGTTTTTGTTGTTCTATTGTCATATATGTTGAGCTAAGCTAATCTTTATTTGTCATCAAGAGGAAGTTCCAAACATAGTGGATGAGACATAGCATACCACAAGATAAATTCACACTCATGTGTACCTCCACTGGGGCCCGGGGTTTATAAGTAGGTTATTTGCTCCCATCTGCAGGTGATGAAAAAAAAAAGCCTGCAATTGGTGGGATGTCTCCCATAAATGCCATCCTCGACATTCCAGGGATGACATCTCTTCTCTCACACACTCCTTGTCCCTGTCTTCTGTCCTTCCGCTCTTCTTCCTGACGTGTAAATGTATCTGACCCTGTTTGACACAATATAACCGTAATCGTGCTGATGTGTTATTAAACCCCAACACAAACAAACACTCACATTCATAGAGATCAAAATATCACCTGTATCAGAGCAAGGCAAGCTCAAGAAATATTGCCTGTCGTATGGCCAATGGCTAAAATTAAATACAGTACATTGTATCTGTAAAGTAATGGTCTTACTTACTTGTAATCCTTGCGTGCAGCTATTACCACTGCTTTTGGAATATATTTCAATACTTTCGTTGTAGATAAAATGTTAGTCTGGGTTCGTTTATTGCAAGAGAGAAAAATCACAATATGTGCATAGATATATATTGTAAAATATCATTACTTTATTTTGCTAGTTAATGAAATACATCAAGTCCTGAGCACTGAGGATAGAGGAAGATACTATGTGTCTCTGAAGTTTTAAAAAAAATAGGATATTAAGAAATGACATTACTTGCTAATAAACATTGAAATAAAACGTCTAGAAAACTGCCACTACAGAATGTTCATCTTCCATCATCCATGCTGTGTCTTCCTTGCAATCTTTGTGTGTATGGAATTATTCTTTGTCAGTCTATCCATTTCTATCCTCCATCCGTTCATCTATCCATCCATTTTGTAATCCCCCTATCCCTCTATTTATCCGAATGTAGGTACATTGGTCAGTCAGTATGTCCATCCATCTATCCAAAAATCCATTCATCCATCATCCATCCATCTGTTCATTCCTTCATCCATACGTTCACCCACCCATCCATCCATCCACCCATCCATCTATCTATACGTTTATTTGTCTGCTTCTCTATATATGCTTTAATATCTTAGCGTAACTTCTGTCTAAACGTCCCATCCCTATCGTTTGTTCATCTGCGATATTCATCAATCGGCCCTTTAGAAGCCAACTTTATGTGGTCTAGCTGTATAGATCTATATGATATGTAATTACGGACTCACTTGCCCACTTTCCCTATTAGCATTACTATTACAGTAAAATTCCAACTGCCCCCCCCCCCCCCAAAAAAAAAAATGAATCCATGTCCTTCTGTTGGGATAAATTGTCAGACTTAATTCTTTGAAGCAGCCACCCGTGGAAATTGTCTCGCGTATTCTCTTTTTTTTTTTTCGAGGGGGGAGGGGGGGGGGTACTTTTTTTTTATGTATATAGCCTTTCAATCCCAAGATAAGAAATTAGGCCGATTAAACAACGGGCCAGAAATGTTCGCCCTGTCCTTAATGAGAAATTTTGTGGGTACAAATGGGGAAATTTTGCCTGGACAGCGGCTTATTCGATTTTCAACTATCAATAGTTCTTTAACTATGTAGCATACACACTTGAACTTTGAAATATATTTACTCATATCTGAGACGGCTAGACATCGAGCTTCCTTCTAAAAAACAGAGGACCGTTGAGTCTTTCTTCCGAATGAACGGGTACATAATAAAAAATAAAATAATTATTTTGTCCCAAGGAGAGACAATTTACATTTAATACAATTATTTCTCAAATCTTTCCAAATTAAAACAAGTAGCCATCTTTAGACAGAGGTAGTGTTATTACATAGCTGAAAAGATTTTGCGGTCCTAACAAACCACCACCTTCAATGAAAGCTGAGAATGTAAGCTTATACGTGTATTTACGTCTCTATCTATCAGGGCAGTAATCCTTATATTATATAATACATAGAACGTGCCACTGTACAAGAATAAACGCTTTATTAATGCCGCAATTTAAATTATATGTATATTATAAAAAGAAAACATGTGCCATGTGCACTTTGAATATTTCTGATTTTTCGTACTGTAGATCTCACCCCACACGCTCAACGAGTAGAAAGAGTGGTTTTTCCTCTCTATAGCCACTGTACTTGTTTTAAAGCGGTCTGTGTCCAACAAAAGGCATACACCTCCCAATGGTTTGACACATCGGTCGATGACACAGTCCTATGATCTATGCCTATTGCCATTCACGAGTTGTCATGAACTGTGGAAATCATTCGAGAATTATTCCTTGTAGTTCATCGCTGTAACTTAAACATTTTCTGTAACCCTAGAAGTGTCTGTTTAGGACGGAAGGAATGTGAGGAGGGGGGGGGGGGCGTAGGGAGGGATTAGGCTTGTGCCATTCGGTAAGAATGTGGCGGGTTCAATTGCTGTCAGACGACGCGAAGGATTTTTCTTAAGTGACTCAACACACAAAAGTTCCATGGCCTCTGTGGACAGCGAAGTTCGACGCCCAGCCTTGTTGGATCACGGCAAATAATAAACATGAACATATATCTTGGGGGTCCCGTGCCTAAGTAACACCGTTAAAGAAGAATGAGTATTTTAAGGGTCACAAACGTAGGCTTGGCTAATCAAGACAAGGCCTTAAGGGTTATTTTGTTGTGAAGAATGCATACGTTACTTTCGTTAGAAAACTGGGTCATGTCGATAAATCAGTTACTGTGATACGTGTGAAGTCTCACTGATTACTGAACTGGATGGACTGCTGAAGGTGAAGAAGAAGATTATGAATGGAAAGAAATGGGGATTGTTTGTGACCAGCTTTGTTGCTTCCTTTTCACCAAGTACAAGATATACATGTATCTGCATAAGCAGAGCAACGGCAGAACAAAAAGTCAGTTTTGTGCTCTGGACTTGACAAATGCATTATGAGAAAAGAAAGAAAGAAAGAAAGAAAGAAAGAAAGAAAAGAATATAAGAAATACGTAGAAAACACATGTTTTCTTCTTACTGTAATTCTTATATTTTGTAGTCAATCTTTCTAATGACAGGAAAAGTGTGTTGTTGTTTTGTTTGTTTGTTTGTTTAACACTCCTTGTATTTGGCATAAGACAGTGATACCACTGGTTAAAAACAACCCCATGCCACTCCAAAGTACAACTAGCTAGAATTGATCAGATCGGCCCTCCAGGGTTAACCATCTTTTGGAGTTACGCTGATCTGTTCAGTGTGTATCCTAATCGTACAGGCAGGTCAAATTTGCTGCCCACGCGTTTGCCCATTCTGAGAATGACGCAGTCACCGTAACCGGTCAAAATACATGTACATGTATATTATTACTCTGTGTATTTTACCTTTACGCTATGCAGACTCGATCAGATCATTAGGACATTGTACGGTACTTGGATAGAATGGCCTGTCCTTGTAAACGGCTATATCGAAACAAATCAAGATGTTATTTTGAGATCTCTTAATAAGCTTATGGCGATAACAAAACAGTTTTCAGAGAGTAAAGTGATACGATATATTGTCTTTTGTACTTTCTGGTAAGTTATATTTGAATAGGTGAGGTAATTCTAAAATAATGTTCAATTTTAATGGCTTTTTGTCAAGGTAGGCTTGGATACTTCAAGCCCATGCACTGTACATATGTAGATCTAGATCTGGTCAAAAGCATAGATCTAGTACGGTACAGAGTCCTAATCTCGAGCTACCACTATAGTGAACTTAATGCGCTCTTCTAATTCGCAATATTTTTAAAGTAGATGTAAATTATGCTAGCATATTTATATTTTTGTGAATATAACGAGCAGGACATCGGATGGAAAGAGTAACAACATTTAGTTTAATCTTCAACATTCACTAAGAATCAGAATGTGTATCGCCGGCATCATTGCTTTCTTCACGTTGGCCAGGATACAGGGACGGAGCACGCGCTGATCCTTGTTGCCACTTAGAGGTAACACTTTATACGACCGCTGCACAGCAGTATAAATCATTATTTTTTGTGTTAAATACCGGTATTGTTCACCTTTTCCCCTTCAGTTCTGTACGTTTTCCTTTAGAGAGGGAGAGGCTGTCTGTTTAACTTGGATTGAATACATAAAATGGACCGTTTCAACACTTCGAGCGTTCTGGACCTTTCTACTTAAGTAAATGGCTACGTCTGTACACGTACAAATATGCTCGATTTTATCGTTTACTGTAAACATTACACGATTTTTATAAACTCTATATCAGAGCACATGGTTTTTTGTAAAGCGCAAATAACTGATGGTGACTTACGACTTCGAGAAAATAGGCTAGATCCTGAACTTTTTTTTTTTTTAAATACATGTATAAGTCGCATACAAAATTTCAGTTATTTATGCAGTAGAAGTCGACATTTTCGGCGTAAGTGTACCACTTCAACGTTTACAAGCTAGATAGAGTTATGTTACCTCACTTTATCTCGCATCAATTGTTATTTTTATACATAATTATAAAAATAATAACACGTCTTCACAGAAATCCTGACCTCCAAACACTTTCTTTTAACACTTTTAATGTGAAAATATTGTTCCATGACAATAATTCCGTAGGTAACAAAATTCATAACTTTTGTTGTCCCTCCAGTAACTTACTGTGAAATATTCGCTAGAGAGAGTATCTCATTTTTGCTCTGACTCCCCACTAACGAATGTCCTGAATGTTATTCCATATTAAATATACATTTAACAATGTTATATAATCTTTACTCTACCCAGTAAATAAGGAAAATCCTCAATAAAGAATACGGTTACGTTATTATACGTCTTCCAGCCTCCTGCGGACGACTATCTCTCATAAGAGGATCAATATTATACGTTTTATGTACGGTATCCTCCCCCGCCCCCGCCTCCACCTACCCAACTGGGAAACTCCCTTTTCAGTGGTGTCCCCCAGTGTCAGTTCCTACAACATCATTTTTTCTTTGCCCTGTGACTGTGAAATTGTGTGTATTTTGCAATTTCTCTCCCATCACCAGTTCTGAACATTCTGTTCGTTTTTTGTTTTTTTTAACCGCTCGTCATCCGATTCATGCCAATCCTCTTTTGTAATGCCCTGTTGGAACAGGAACCGACAAACTTTCTTGCTCATTTTTTCAGGATATTTTTCAGGGGAGGACAAAAATATGTCAAAGAGATAGACAATTTCTGTAAGACGCTGTAAAGGCTATTATATATATACATGCATGTATATAGACCCAAATAATACTCTTATCGGCAATTCGAGCTATGACAGATAATATATGTAACATCAACTCTAAGGCCATCCTCACACTCAACGGAAAGGACCATTGGATGACCAAGTTATCGGTACAGCGCTCCAGAACAGAGATAGATAACATTGTGGAACAGCTGGCAGTTAGCAAATTGTGTGTTGTGTGTTTCTGATGACAGGAAAAAGGTAAACTGCACGTTACAAATTCCCTTGGAAATAATGTGTGTAAATATTCCGTGGCAATGACCAATGCATATTGATATCATCTTCTTTTTAGTGATGACACCATCGATCTCTGTTCATTGAAAGTCAAGCTTTGAAATTGATATCTTTTTGGCAGAGGTTTGTCAGCCATGGCAATACTATTACTACTACTTTAACTACCGCTAATATCACTACTACTACAACTGCTACCACTGATACTACAAAGACAACGACTACAATATACCAGGTATTCCTATTTCTACTACTACTACGACCACGACTACTGTTACTACTTTTTCAACTTCTACCAATGATTACTGCTACTTTTACTATTACTGTTAGTGCCACCGCCACTGTTACTACTACCGTACTAGTATAGGCCTACTACTACAACTACTCTTGTCACTACTGCTAATAAGCGTTTTACTACTTCCAGAACTACTATTACTACTACTAACAACTACTGCTACTATCTCCTAATTTCTTTAGCTCCGACTGCTGAACGGCGACTAGTATTACGTCTACATGTAACACTTTTATTACTACTACTACTACTACTACCACCACTACTACTACTACTACAACTACTACTACCACTACTACTATTACTACTACTACTACAATTACAAAGCTTACTGCTAATGACACTACAGCTGCAAATACAACCATAACATGACTGTATACGCACAGACCGTTAAAAAGTTCTGCTAAGTATGGCAAACGCCTAGGCTATGTATGTCATCCTTTCCTACCCTGCAGTGTAATTCGTGATCGAATCTATCGATGTTTCTTTCTTCAATATGAAAAGACAGATAGAGAGATAGCTGCGTCAGTGGCGCAAAAAGTCACCGAGCCATTCATGGTTTTTACAATGGTTCACTGCTTATACCCAGATTGGCGGTAAACAGTTCGAACATTATGTTACCGTAATGCAAGTATTTACGCTCCTTTTACCTCCTAAATTTGTGGTATTAAATATAAATAAACATTAATTAGTGGAATAGTTTTCAAATTGCCTTTATCAGTTGAAACAAATCGGGTCAGTAGCTTGCACGCCACCCGATATCTTCGACTGTGTACGCCTGTGAATGCGTATGTGTGTATGTGTTCTCAGATGTCTGCGTAAGATTTTCCTAGCTCATCATCATACGCAATGCTAATCAAAGCCCAATTTAGGAATGCTGAATAGGTCTTCTTTTGACTCGAATTCGAGATTGACAATAACTTGATTGTACCCTCAAACTGTTTGAATATGAAGGAAATCCTAAATTTGCTGAAAATGTTGAACATTAACCTCCCTGGCGAAAGTTTTATATATATATATATAGTGCAACAGCTGCACTAGGATTCTTTTCTTGACACCATTTTAGGCTATTGATTTATCGAGAGATCCATTGTTTAAAGATGACTTTTGTAACAGGAACCATTTACGCTGAAAACTTCCCACGAGCCGAGTACAGATTTAATTTAATCTACCAATGCCCAGATTTCAAATTCTGATATGGCACACTGTAACGAATCATGATTGTACATGTTGGGTACAGGCGAGTATGTGTTGTGAGCGATGTGTAGCGGATCGTAATGATACATACTGGGCCTATGCAAGTGTGTGTGTGGAGTACGTCACGTGTGCGCACAACGTCACGGTTCTATGTGTGACGCTGACGCTAGTGAGCATGCGCAGATTCGCGAGAGTTCGAGACGGATTCCAGTCAGACCTTGTGTGTGTGAAATACGTCACGTGTGTGCACTACGTCACGGTTTTATGTGTGACGATGGCGCTAGTGAGCAAGCGCAGATTGGAGAGAGTTGAAGACGGGCTGGTGTCGTTAAATAAGAGCTCAGCGGAAGGAAAGAGGACAGAGAGTGAGTGCAATGCAGTGACTGCCGTATACATTGGAGTTAGACAGCTGCCCTGAAGTTTGTATTGTCACCAAGCACCTGCAATAAACTCTGCATTATTTAGACGTCGAGGATTCCTGTTCTTATTTCTCCTTTCCTGTGTGCGTCTCGTCGGTATTCACCGCCTGATTACTATTTACAACGTCACAACTAACACCCATGCACATTCAAAGTTCGTGACACACACTACCTGAGAGAAGCGGTTATAGCTACAACTGAAAAATATAAATCCGCACTGTTTCATTTTAAAAATGCTCTAGAGGGTGAAATGATATTATGTACTGCCTAGGTTGACAGACAGTAAAATTGTTGACTGGCACATGTAGTTGTATTATGTTTGGTTTTCGGAAATCCTTGGATCTAACTGAGTCTTCATTTTAATCATAGGAGTGCCATAAGTTAATGTTGGAATCGCAAGATATATAACGGCGTCGAATATTTTATTGAATTTTGAAAAAAAAATTATATAAAATGATTATTGGCACTATAAAATCACACTTGGGCTGTTTGACAAGGGAGCAAAGTGTAATGAGGAGTCTTTGATCAGACCGGTCACTTGAGACTTGTAAGACCAATCATGTAGTTTAAACCAACGAGGACCAATAACTGAGTTATTGACTTTACAGATCTGAGCCCAGTTTCTCAAATAAATAAGTGAAAATCCTTTTTGGCAATAACTTAAAATACTCCAGAATCTAAAGACACTAATCTAGTCCAAGTCTCATTTATCACGCTTTGCAACGGAATTGCCATGTCACACTGTAAAAGTTTTCATGTAATAATACGGTCAAAAGTTGGCACCTAAAAATGCCAAATTTATTTTTTTTTTTTTTAAAACCAGCAAAAAGCGTTGTTTTGCTGTAAAAATGCTTTATGTTATAAGGTAAACGCGCGCCGTAAAATTACAGCAAAAATCTTACTGTAATATGTTAATTCACGGCTCAATAGCTCTAAATTCACAGACAATTTTTACAGTGTAGTTATACATGTACTTTCCAAAACCGAAACTGTCGATGAATATTTACATAATCTATTAATGAGATTAAAATAAAAAAAAAAGAACTTACAGAAATGTAACATATGTGTTGGCAGGCGTTCTTTTTCCCATTAACAAATAGTGTTTACTGATTACGGTAAAGTGACTGTTTGTTTATCTATCAATGTACAGACTTGAGCTGCGTGTGTCAACAACATTGCACAGCTTTGTAACGGTAAAGACAATTTATAGATGCTTCAATGGATAGCGATTAGTTATCTCAGTGGTGAATGTTATTTTAATTGTATTTGTTATTTAAACCTAAATTGCAAGTAGGAGCTGCCAAAGTTCAAGGAATTCTAAGACTTAATATACTAGAATTCATGTTCAAGAAATTAATGATAATGTATGTTTTCGGGTGGTGTGATACTGTGTACAGCATTGTCTTCTGTTCAAGGAAACTTATAGTACAACGTCTGGCGAGTAACTTTTTTGCCATGACACGCCCGTTTACAAGGAGGCAAGTCCAAAAAATAAATCAAATGGGAAATTTCGTGCCGGAAGTGGGGAAGGGACACCTTGAGGGGTTAGGCGTCTTTTCCTTGGGCTAAAAGCCTATGTCCCAGTTCGATATTTGAGTCCTATCGATGGACGGGAAAGATTCAAAGATCAGAGTCTGCAGTTGTTTTTCAGTGACACAATGTTATCGTGACTTTTTGGCTAGGGAAGCCCGACGTCTAACTTTCTTGGAAAGGGGCAAATGTATTTCGGAGGTCCCATGTGTATGTTACACGCCTTAATGAACGCTTACAGTTAAAAATCTGTCGAGAAATGGCTGAAGACGCCGCTGTTGGGGGAACATTTTACAAATTCCAAATTTTACCCACAAAAATTGTTCTCCTCTAAACAAGACACGTTTTTGGAGCTGAGACAGAATCCTATTTTCACCGGACCGAAAGGCTACATCCATAACCAAAAAAAGTTAAAGAAATTCTACAACAGTTAAGCAATCCGCTTTTATATATATATATATATGTACATATATATACATTAGGCATTTGTAACCCATGATTCTAGATTCGAATTGTACACTAAATGAGTACTCAAAAGGAACGGGGATTTTTTAGTCTTTCATGATGCCGGGAGTGTCCATAATTCTCCAACAAATTGTTACCCCACAAGACACCTCTTCCATGTCGTAGTCCATGGAAGAACACTCTTCCTTTAAAATGTCATCAACATTGGCTGTTTATTTTGGGAGAGTTGCGGAATCATGAACTTTCTGGAGGTTGAATAGATGTAAGTTGTGACGTTGTAAGTGGTAATCAGGCAGTGAGTACGGATGAGACGCCACAGTGCATCTGTGTCTAAATCTAACTCTCGCACTGCAGCCGCATGTAGTCATGTTGCGAGCTTGCAAGACACAAAACAGCGCAGGCGAGTACAACAACAACAACAACAACAACAACAACAACAAAAATCGAGCTGATACGCCAGCTGGCCACGTGGTCAGACCCAGACGCATTGCAGCCCGCGAGAATTACACACAGACACAGATGCACCGTGGTTACGGCCTTGCAGGTAATATTGCAATCTATAGAATAGAACTCCATGTTTGAAATTACATCGAAGTGGACCAGATGGTCTCTAAGCCAGTGTTATAAAGTCTTGATTTACTAGAGATGCTCTTTGAGCACCCTTTACTCGGTATTTTGAGACTTTGTCCGTAGGTGAATGCGATACATTTCACCATACTACATCTATAAGATGATAAAACCCTTCCATGGTTAAAATAAAATTTTGGACGCGAGAGATACAATCATTGGCATTACCAATGGACTATGTACCCATTAGGGCTCCAGAGTTACGATTGACTGAGATGCACTGTGTGATTATACGTTTTTGAGACTATGTCCTCAAAACCTACCGGTACCCATACATTTCATGCATTTGGCCCAGATGACAAAAGTAATTCACACTTTATATTGTTTTCTATAAAGTAACATTCACGATTTGACAGTAACACCAAGATGGGGCAGACAATAATTGTCTTTGGGTCCTAGAGATATCAATGACTGAAGATGCACCATGACCAGACTTTGGGACCATGCACTTTGAGACTATCTTCATAGGTAGGACCGATACATTTCAGCTTATTATGTCTGTCAGAGATTACAAGAGCCCTAACTGGTTAAACAGTTAAAAATATAGTAAATGGAGAAACGTTCTCCCTTTGAAATGGCATTAAAAGGACTATACATATTTTCTGGGGATACACTATCACTCCTTTAAGAAGTGTATTGCAACTTTGTTCCGGGTAGGGGGGAGGGGAGGTGTTGATACGATTCAGTAAATCATTTCTTAAAAAAAAATGACGTTTTTATTTCTTTTTTGAAAAGGTTATTGTGTGTGTGTGTGTGTGTGTGTGTGTGTGTGTGTGTGTGCGTGCGTGTGTGTGTGTGTGTGTGTGTTCGTGTGTGTGTGTGTGTGTGAATCATACAGAAATCGTTCTGAGGAGAGATGCACAACATAGGTCACATGATATGTGTTGAATATACCATCGATTTCGAAGGTGACAAGCATAGATATAATTTAAAGTAAAGAGCCACAAAGAGCCCAAAATATCGGAACTGTTCGGCCACATTCCCCACAAAATTCAAAGCAGATGACAAGCTACATAAAAATACAGGCGCCAGAGAGTTCAAAGGTTGTATTCATCATAAAGTTATCTCAAATGTGAAGAGCGATAGCCACCACAGAATTTCATACTGATCAACATACGAGATAGAATTCAATGTCCACTAGCTATCAACAACATAAAAACAGTGGGTAATGGGCAAATAGCGTCATAGATTTCAGTGCTTCAGAACTATATCCACACAACATGCTGGAGAAGTGAACTATTCTAAAGCTGATTTGTGTGGTTATCTGAAGTCAAAGACTGACATGTTTGAACATTTAAAGTCAAATTCTAACTTGGTTAAGTACTTAAAGTTAAATTCTGACTTGTCTGAATACTCAAAGGAAAATTATGACACGTGTGGATACTTGAAGTTCAGTGCTGTGATTTGTGTGGATAACTTAAATAAACGACTGACGTACAGAATTTGAAATCCAAGACGTACTTGTATGATTACTTGAAGCCAAAGACTGACATATAGATACCCGAAGTGAAAAACAGACTTGTACGGATCTTGAATCCCAGATTCTGACTGTGTGGATACCTGAAGTCCAAGGCTGACGTGTGGCTACTTGAAGTGAAAGACTTACTTGTTCTGTATATTTTAAGTCCCACATACTGACTTGTGGGGATACTTGAAGTCCAAGGCTGACTTGTGTGGATTCTTGGAAGAACAATGAGAACCCGGGACAACAGTAACACCCTACCAGTAGACAGAGGATGGGCATGGGCTGTCTGTGCTGGTAAACATCTGAATTGTCATTGTCGTCGTTGTTGATGTTGATGTTCATCATCCCTCTAATTCATAAATTTCCTTTTTCATATCCGTTTTTGGTTCTATTTTTCTTCCTTCGTATTTCCTTGCTTTTTTTCTATATTTCACTCTTTTTCTCTCTTCCTTCATTTCTGTCGTCTGTTTTTTTTTTTTTTTTCATTTTCCATTTCTTGTTGCCTGTCTCTTTCCTTTTTTTTTTTTTTTCCTCCTTCCCTTCTGTCTTCCCCCCCCCTTTTTTTTTTCCTTTTTTGTTAACTGACTTATATATTTTCTTTCGTTCTTTCCTTTCTTCCCCTTTTGTTTTCTTTCTATTCTCCCCTCGTTCATAAACAGTAGGCAGATGTGTTTTGTTTGTAGTCGTTATCATCATCGGCACCATTGACAGCTTCCTATTATTACTGTCGTTGTTGCAGTTGTGCTGTTGTTGTTGTTGGTGGTGGTGGTGGTTCACGTATTGGTACCATATTGATATGTCTGATCTGCTCACTCACTATCTGCCTTTCTCTCTAAGCAAGATCTAGACTGGATTAAAGAAAAAAAAAAAAAAAAAGAAAGCAGATGTCACACAAAAATTAAAACTCAAGCCGAAACCATGAACCTTATGGTGGACAGATTATTGTCAAAATCACTAAAAGATGGAGTTATATCTGACAGCGAATATCAAATTATAACGGAAAAAAAGAACTATGAATTAAATACGACAAAAATGATTATGTAGATGCTCGAAAGGCTGAAAGAAAAACTGTAAATATCTATAACGCTGAACCTATATAAATTGTTTGTTGTGTTGTTTTGTATACTATTTGGTTTTGTATTTTTCTTCTAGTTGGCTCAAATGGATCCTAAATTCTTTTTCGTCCATAGAACCACCAAAACAGCACTTTTGTGCTGATATAATGTATTTATTTCACCTACTTGTAAAGTAATAATGAAGGGAGCAAAGGTTATCATATATCCGCCAATTTTCCATGGCAAACCATCCGCGGGCTGGGTAGGTATCGTTTATATAACGTGCAGCGCAATAGAGTTTCGCATGCTTTAGGGACAAACTCAGCGGGGTTTCCCCCCGGAAGTAATTTTCCAACCCCAAAGGAACGCAAACATGGGGCATTCGCAGTCTCTCGACTAGGTAAGGCAAGGATAAGATATCAAATGCTTTTAGCATTAGAATTTGGTTTATGTCTTTTGACACATCAAGCTGGGTAGGAATGGGCTAATTTATGCTGTCACTTTCGCCCTTAGGGTGTCAGTCTTACACTCCAAAATACTTCATGTATCTTAGTCCAACTCGATGCTCAGACTCTCAGCACTTCGACACAAGTTAACACGATCCTGTTTCTTAAAACCATTTATGTCCCGTTCATAAATTAATAATCTTGTAGCTCTCAAATACAAGTCCGTGGTCACAATGGAATACAATAATTTCATAAGATACTGAAAACGTACTGGCAATCAAGTACATCAACACAATCACAACGAAGACGAAGCGCTATTGTTAACAAGGTTTTTGCCTCATTTCAGGTCTGAGCCGAAGGTTCTAATTGTAGCCCAGAATTATATCAGTCTCTTTTCTACGTAATTATTAACACCACCCACTACTATTATTGTTTGGAGGGTATCGATTCAATTGGCTATGAGTCTGTCAATCATAGAGAAGAGTTTTCATCATGAATTTTCAATCTACCGTAGCAGGGTCACACCAAGAAGTGTGACAAACTTTCGCGGGTCGATGGAATTTTCCCAAATTCTGCGGAACTCTGTTAAAACTACAAATACTTTCTTTGACTTGGACTACAAATGATACTTTACCACATCTGTCGCGAAACTCTATGTTCTTCGCTGCTTTGCGATGTGGCAATCAAGTACATCAACACAATCACAACGAAGACGAATGTGTATAGTATTTCTCTTCTTCTGTCATTTCGTAGTTCAATTCCTCTTTCTGCATTCTTTGATATAATCGCTGGTTTGACTCTTTTCATACGAAGCCTTTAAATTACCGTCCCAATGAAAGATCTTGTCTCAGATACAGGACCATCTAAAAACTCTTAAATTTTAAATTATTAATAACTGTCGTCGAAGTTTTACAAAACAAATTCTTGTAGGACTAAAACCTGGGGTGTCCAGAACAAAAAATCAAACAAACACACAAATCTTAGCTCCTAAGGCATTGTTTGCATAAAGTGTTAATGAAATTACACAGAAAATTAATATAAAAAGTAGTTTTGTGTGTTGTTATTGTTGTGTTGGGGTTTAACGGCACATCAGCACGATTACGCCTGGATTGTGCCGAAGCCGTGGGTATATTTACACGTATAAAGCTGATTAAAGTAAATCTATATTAATAGAAAGTGTAATACTGAACAGACGACGTGTACTACAAGTTATGAAAGACATATCAAAATGGGTATATAAATTTGCGTAACAAAATATTGTGAAGCAAAACTAAAAAGATGGATGTAAATAAATATGCGGCGTCCGTTGGGAATCACCGATTTTTATATGTATGTGATTTGTGTGTGTGTGTTTTTTTTTTTTTCTTCTTTTTCTTCTCTGATGGTAACTTCATTTAAAGTAAATGTATTTTGGTTTAGCACATTTCCTTTAGTCACATTGTTTTCAGAAATATGTAAATTTTTTGGTCTTTTCGATTTATTGAATTTCTATGGTCAAATATGCATAACTAATAAACCAGAAGGATTTTACGAGTTGTGTTAAATTAGTTTTTACGATGCTCGTGAGAAGAAAGTGATTACACCCCTGACCTTTAAATGGCAGCTTAAGGAAAAGCTGTCATACATTTCTCCGGTAAGGGCATGAATAATACATGCCTTTGATGACTGGTCACTGGTCAGTGAAAAGTGTTCCTTGGGTACCCAATGTGATGTCCATCATAGACGTTCGCGATTTGCTCGTTAGCGTCATTGCAAAAGTTCTCTTATTTTTTTATAATGTTGCACGGACCGCCAAGATGCTGCCTCTTACAAGGCGGAAAAACCAATTATTATATTAAAGGGAGGGGGGGTCAATGGGTATGGCGTCTCTGCTCATGGAGAAAACAGGCCGGGATCGACTCGCGTGTTCTACATCTGGGGATGACAAGACACAAAGATCGGAAATCCGCATATCTTTCAGTGACTCAATGGTCCCCTGGCTTCCTGTGGGTAGGGAAGCTCGACGTCTAGCCTTCTCGGATAAGGGCGAATTTATTTTGGAGGTCATTTAGTACTGTTGCATTTCACTCCTTATATGTCGACTTCTAGATTAGCAATGTTCATTTGTCGATAACTGTTGGAGCTACTCCATAACACACCGAAATAACATTTTTGATCCCCCCATTTTTTTTTTTTTTTCATAGAGTGTGGACGTATGTGTGTATCTATAGTTTGTTTATTTAATCAAGCTAATGTCTGATTTAATAGACACGGGGGTAAAACGATACAAAAAGGGACAGATTATATTTAAATTCATAATTTCTTGCAATTTTATAATATAGAATTCATTTTAAAACCATTTACAGGAACACTTAGCACTTTTTGTTCTATTTATATTGTTTTGTTGGACAGTATTTGAAGTATTTAAATATTTGTTTTGGTGGAGGGGGGGGGATATTCTACTGGGGAATACCTAGGTCGGCTTTATGCGTCTTCTGTCTACCACATGGCGTCTCTCGGTCGGCAGGAAACAGCAAAGACTACTCGGTTTTGTCTGTGTTTCCATCTTTCGAGCGATGATACAATGGATTAACAGATCCGCTTCTTTTGTTAAGACATGAAACACGATTGAAGAGTGAAAATACAGTGGGCGAAACTAAGTGAATTCCACTTTTAGTTATGCACTCTGTCACATTTTTATGACTAAGATTGTGCTGCCTACTCCAATTCACTATCCTTAAAATAATAATAACCAACACCAATACAAAAATATATCGAAATCTGGTTTCTTTAAAACTCAAAATGCAAGGGATATTATAGAAGAAAAGCTCCGATTATCTCTCTGAATGTGGTAAATTTTCGCCATTTAGTATCGTTACATTTCACTCCTCAAACATATATCGACTTCTAGATTAGTAATTCTCACCTGTCGATAACTGTTGGAGCTAGTCCATAACCACAGCGAAATAAGAGGTTTAGTTGGGGGGGG
>JBCAUA010119524.1:0-10000 GCA_038406235.1 Peronia verruculata
ATAGATAGATAGATAGATAGATAGATAGATAGATAGATAGATAGATAGATAGATAGATAGATAGATAGATTGATAGAAAATAAAATTAATAAATCTGCGTTTTCTGTTGTTCTAAACACAAGATTTCATGGACTAGAAAAATCTGTGACTTGTTCAGATATCCACTGTGTCTGTTTATTCCAAAAATATCATACACACTTCTCAAATACAGTTTGTTTCTATAACCAATCGTTTCGTTTGTTTAGCCGGTTCTCCGGCTTTTTACGTGACTCCTTGGCTTTCTCGTGTCCACAGAAAATATAGTCCTTTTCTAACCACAGTTCCTCGCTTGTCATCTATGTAAAGATAAACAGCAAAAAATGAACTCTATTCGATATTCTGAGAGTTTTCTCTCCGGGTAATTAACCTTGCATGAATCAAAATATTTACTGTAGTTAAAAACCTCCTCGGCTCACTGTCGGGTAATTAAGCTGTAATTAATATCAAATCAAACACTAATGAACCACACCAATTAATCCGGCCATGATACACTGGAAATAATACGAACATTCCAGAAACTATTTCCTACATTCTAAAATTGTGTATTACTCGGCATCCCATTGTAGCATATATACTTTGATGAAGGTTTTTCACTGAAAATGTTGTGTCCAGAAAATCTCTTCTTGAATTCTGTTCTGCAAACCTGTCGTTTAAACATAACATTCAAAATTTATTTAAAAAATAAATAAATAAATAAAAAAAAAATATAGAAACGGTATAAAATATTGTCTTTCATGTTGTAAAAAGTTTTAACTGGTTGAGAAATAATGTTTAACGTACGAAGAGAGAGAGATGTTTTCTTTGTGTCTATGATTATTTATTTATTTATTTATATTTTCATGGGAAAAACAGAAGCTTTCAGTTCCATTATAAAAAGGTAAAATTATCGTGGCTTTTAGAAAATGCCAATTTTTGCTGAGAAATTTTGTGGGTAGAAATTTGGAATTTGGACATTTTGCCCCCACAGCGGCACTCAGGCCTATTCTTCTATCGATTTTCAACTGTCAAGGGATCTTTAACATGCGTAACGTACACACAGGACCTCCGAAATAGATTCGCCCTTATCCGAGAAGGCTAGACGTCGGGCTTCCTTACCCACAGGAAGCCAGGGGGCCGTTGAGTCATTGAAAAAATGCGGGTTTTCGATCTTCGTGTCCTGTCATCCCCCAATGCAGAACCCGCTAGTCGATCCAGGCCGCTCCATGAGCAGACGCGATACCCATGGAGCCACTGCGACCCCCGCCTTCAATTGTATCCTGGAATATGACCTAAAGTCTCATGACGCTTATCAAAGTCCAGTCATATTAAACTTGCGGCACTTCAGCGTAGCCAGAAGATACACCTGCTTGCCCTCAATTTTCTTTTGTGTCCAGCACAGTAATGCAATGCTGTGCATAAAACATTGAACATAACTCGTATTGTCGAAAATTTTATTAACTTGTGAAGTTTCAGGGATATTAAAATTTTGTCTTATTTTCCATAGTTTTGTTACAGCAAGATGTCTGTGATTCGCGGGCAATCCGGGAGTTTTTCACTTGAACAGCCAGAAGCGTTTACAGTAAGAGCAAGTCAGAACTGAGGTGCAAGGACGACCAAAGAAAAGTGGGTTTGGCGAGATGACAGAAATAGTGTGAAGAAACCAGCTGTTGGTGACCGAAGTTGCACATTGTCCAAGAAAAAATCATATTTATTTCCCTCGATGTTTAGCAGCATAGGAAGAAAGAAATTAACACGTAAACAAGCAAATATCGGTTGTCATTGCAGGATTTTTTTTTTTTCCCAATGTCTCGGCCACGTTATTAACAATATGGCTGCCCGAAATCGTAAGGTTGAAAGCTCTGCATTCATCAGCGTTATAAAATGCAACCTATTCTGCAATGTTACCGTTGGCGCGTGATTACGAAGTGCGCCATTCGCCGCCATTGACCCGTGACGTTTTGCGAATGTTCCAGCAGTAACATGAAAACATCCTCCGCCAAAACGAGACTGTTGTGAAACACTCTCTACGAATGTCCATCATCAGGAGTATTTCATTTTAATAATTTTACAATTCAATATTACAACAACAACAACAACAAAAAATGATATGGGTTCGACAACACTCAAAATAGATGAACATTTCTAGCTTTCAATAAACATGGACGGGTAATTAAGCCTCTCAAGCTTAATGTTCCAGATGCAACACATTAGCACTCGAAATGTGGCTTTTATGGGCATACATTTGAAATCATCTGAGCCTTTCTACCTGTACAGCAAAATCTAGACAAAGATTTGACAACTTTGGCATGCTCTAACAATTGCGTTTTTCTGTCAGCCATAAAGGTCAGGTTGAGGCACCGGTATTTGGGGTTACACGTCATATATCTCTATAGTATTGATCCTAGAGAGTTAAACGATAGCTTGTTATGGGTGTGTTGTACTCGGAACTGGTTCATATATAAAAATAAGAGCAAACAAACAGACATAGAGGAGAGACATACACACACTTGAGTGAGTAATACAATCATCTCTAAAAGTTGTGTTTTGTTTCCCGAATGGTCGAGAATTATACAAATACGTGATATATTCTCAAACATCTTTCAAATTCTTGTTTGAAAGCATAAAATTAATATGAAATGCTTAGCCCGCCCCCCCTCTCCTTTTTTTTTTTTTTGCACACACACACATACACACATACACACACACACACACACCCAAACACACACACACATCACATGCAGACACTCACACAAACGCATGCATTCCTTTAAGGCAAACGTTCCCAACCCGTGAACCCGTGGCAGAGAGGTCTCTTTACTAGAGTTGGCTTGGAATAAAATTAACTTCAAGTCATCAATTACATTGTTTATGGTATGACATATTTGTTTCTGTTTTTAGTTCAGTGCAAAAGAACGTTTGATACAGCGGTAACATTAGATAGCACTAATCTGATGACAAAACTATAGGAATAAATCGTTTGTTAGATGTGTTTTTCCCTCTCCAAAACAGAAAATAAAATGCCAATCAAGCTGCTGATAGCAGGGGTTTGCGTAGGTTTCAAGCTTTTAAGTAAGGGGTCGCCTAGTGCCAAAACGTTGGGAATCATTGCTCTAGGACAACCAACACAGTGATATCTGAACAAAACATTTCACAAATACTCATAGATAGTTTGGTTACATACAATGAGGATACCTCGCAATAACAAACGTAAAAAAAGACATAATATAGCAGATGAAGACATGCACATTCAGACTCACGTTCATAGACACTCAAATAAATACCTATAACACACACACACACAGAATAACGTCCTTCTAAGGTAAAATCTCCTGAACTCCCAGTTAAAACATATCACCCACAAACAAATATACAGTCACACGTCTTAGATAACATACATAACATTAACCAAACATCACACGCTATGCTTAAGCATTATCACACTCAGTTTCACGCTCAGTGTGACACTCAGATAAAACACATCCCGCTCACATACATAGTCAATTACACACCTAGGATAAATACCATAACACACTCCATGAACATACTTCACACATACATACAGGGCGTCGGCTTCCCTCTCTCCCCTCTGCATTCTCATACCTGTATTTATAACCATTCCCGCCCCTTTTACTCCGAGCTCTCGCAGCAAGGATATTAGCTCAATAAAGACCCCCATTGTTGGAACAAAGCCTTAAAATGCGAGCTTAAAAGATTAGATGTCTCATCCATTTTAAAGCATTACAAAACTATTACCATGACTCGTATTACTGTAGGCTTTACTGTAGTCTCACCTTTGCAAAGCAAAGGGACAGTTAAATTTCAAAGCTAAATTTGGAGACAGACATTTGAAAACGTTTTCTGACTGGCTTGAAAAATCAACTAAAAGCTTGAATGAGATGACATATATGCGAGAGATACGGACAGAGAGAGAGAGAGAAAGAGAAAGAGAGAGAGAGAGAAGGATGGGGGGGGGGAGGGGGATAAGCCACAGTCGTAAAGAAATAAGGTAGGCCTATCTATCTCTGGACAAAAATGTCGAGAGTTCAACTGAGGTATATCACTGAGGATTTTCACTGGATTCTTTCACTGAGGAATCGGTAAAATATCTAATAACAATAATAATAATAATAATAATAAATTCTTCAGTAGCCCAACGGTTTCTCGACATTTCGATGAGGAGTCTATCTCTCTTTGACAAAGGACAAATCTTCGGAAGTGCCATGTGTACTCCAAAACGTCAAACTATTCGCCTATTGATATCCTAGCGAATTACCAACGTCATGCCCGTCTAGTTCTGCAGTCTTTGATTGGTGGTTTGGGATGCACAGCACAATATTCTTATTAAAGTCTGTAATTAGGCGTATTTAGGGAAAATATCGTTGCCATGGTTGTGTGGTTAGACGCCTGGTACTCGGCGAAAAAGTCAACGTCATGGACGTCGAGGGCTCCAGTCTCGGATCCTACAGCCATTATAACCTGCATTTTCTTAAGAGACTCAACGATCCCCTGGCTTCATGAATAAGGAGGCCAACGCCTAGCCTTCTCGAATAAGGGGGAATATATTTGGGAGATTCTACGTGTACGTTACGTACGTCAAAACCCTTGGTATTGAGAAAAAGTCGAATGAAGAGTAGGCGGAGACGAGCTGTCCTGGCAAAATTTCTAAATTCCAAACTTCCTACACACAAAATTTCTCACCAAAAACAGACGGCATTTATAGTCCCACTTTCTTAGGACTGAAAGGCTAAATGCTCAATTTTTAGAAAAGGTGGCTGAGTGTCCACCTCTCGACGAAAGTATCGCCGGCTCGAATCCTACAAAGAGTAATTAAATGGAAAAGAGTCGAACCTGTTTTCAGTGGCTTAACGGTTCTATGTCCTCTTAGGTAGTCCGAAACGTAACTTTTGTGAACATTCAGATATTACTGAAAGACAGTACTTTTTGAAAATTATTATTATTATTGTTCTTTCTCTGAAATAGTTGGGAGATTTTACATTTTTTGAAAGAAACAGTTTAGGATGCAAGAACATTAATTTTATGTGCTAGAAATAAATATTTTCTGCGAGGAGAACATCTTTATTAGCTCTGAAATAAACACCTTTTGTTGGTGGAACATTTCTATTTGTAAGCAAACGAAAAACTTCAAGAAGAGAAACCTGACAATGTTTTACTTCAGGTAGAGAGGCGTGTTTGTCTATTCTGAAATATATACATTTAAGAAGAAGATTTTACGTGCTATGGAAGAAACGCGTTCACCCTCTGGAGCATTATAAATAACAATAATAATAATGATGAATGAAAGCATATTTTATACAGCGATAATCACCCCCAAACAGAAAATGCATGCTACAGTTCTGTGTGCTTTGAAACAAAAATCTTCAAGTAGAGAAATATTTCTATATGCTTTGAAGCAACCATCTTCAAGAAGAAAAATATTTCTATTTGTCTTGAACCAACGATCCTTAGGGAGAGGAACTTATTATTAAACTTAGATACAAAAATCTTTAAGTATAGGGCACAGGAACATGTCTATAATACGCTTTGGGACAAAGAAAATATATTTTAAAAAGGAAGAACATTTCTATGGGCACTAACAAAGATTTTCAAGTAAAGGACATTTCTACATGCTTTGAATCATATACAACTCCGAAAATAGTGTATCGTCAGTCATCATCTTGGTGGTACCCTGCCTTATAAACATAACCATGATGATTCTTGCAGCCTGTATACTCATCTTTATCAATGTCAGCTGTGTTTCCTACTCATATGGACGCGTATGACAAGTAACATCTTCATGAGCTCTGCCTCTTTTTATACATGTACCTATCTCAGTTTTTGCTTTGCTGTGTTTCCAATGAGTCTTAGTGTAATACAGTCAATACTGTTGTGGTCCATCAAGTCAAAAGGAATTATTTACACACCGTTCATCTACTACCTTACCTATTCTCCTTCTCCTTTTTCTTCTTCTTCCTCTGCCTCTTTCTACTCCTCTTTATTTCCTCTTCTTCCTTTTTTTTTCTCTTTTTCATCTTCTTTTTACTTTTACTTTGTTCTTTCGTCTCATTATCCACCTTCTGTTTTCTTCTCCCTCCAGTTCTTATATCTCTTTCCCCTTTTTCTCCTTATTTTTTCTTTCCCTCCTCTCTCCTCTTCTTTTTCTTTTTTGTTCTTCTTTCTTTTCCTCCTGTTCTTCACTCTTTATTCTTTTCCTGTTCTTTGTCTTTTTACATTTTTTTTCTACTTCTTTCTTTTCCTCTACCTCTTCCTATTCTTTGTCCTTGTCATCTTCTTTATTTCATTCACTTGTTCTTCTCCTTCCTTTCTCTGATTTCTGTTGCTCTTTCGTGCCCACTTTTCTTTCTCCTTTTCTTCCGCTCCTCTTTTTTCCCTTCACTGTCTTTTTCCTGTTCCCTATTGTAAAATGGGAAAACTTTTTTCAGATATAGTACAAGAATTTACCTGAATAGAACCAGGAAGGCCGACATTTTTTTTTTCTTTTGTACTTTTTCCCAAGGGTCCTTTTGAAACTTAGCAGATGATGACTCATTTGCGTCTATATTCACGGATGTAGGAATTTCCCTCTGTGCAGAAAATATTTCAGTACTATTATTAGACACCTAATTGTTTAACCTGTTGGAGCAAGTTGGAATCTGCCTTTCGTAGTGATGGCTGGATAAAAGATATCCTCCCAAAACTACTTTTGCTTACAAATAGGAGGTAAACAAACATCAAAATAATAATGCTAATAATAATAATAATAATAAAATAGCCAAATCTATTTCAGAATGTGTCACTATAGCCCTTTTGAATACATAGTTCTAAACACCTTGCAAATATTATCTTCAGTCTCCATAATGAACTCTGTCAAGAGCTGAGATTTCCTGATGACTGGACTGTAATCTCAGTTGCTAGAGACGCGAGGTGGAGGCGATTAAAGCAATAATTTACTTTCAATAATAAAAAAAAAAAAAAAATCCTGTTATTATTTCTATAACTCTGGTTGCTACAGCTGCATCTATTTAATGGTTGAAGTAACAGGAGTCCAGCTTTTTGTTTTTGTTGTTGCTGCTGCTGGTATTGTTATTCTTCATTTTTCTCTTTTGCCTTCTTCTAGTCTATCCTCTCTTTTACCTGTGGAGTTCACATTATATAATGTTATTGCTTTCGTTGTTTCGTCGTCCCTATTGATACCGCAATTCTGTCACTTTTTTTCTTTTTTTTTTTTTTTTGTTATTTGTTTTTCGTGTTCTCGCTTCGCCTGCTTCTTCTGCCTTCATTTACTTGATAACAAAAGAATTGTTTGTTTGAGTCTCAATATCCCCGAAGGGGAGGGGGGGGGGAGAGAGAAAACAAGAGAATGAGGTGCAAGTAAAGCTGAAATGTTCAATCATGCAGTCTATTACATTACTGGCAAACATCTATTACATCTTTTCAGGGTGTAAGTTTCTTTTCCTGTGTCAGTGTTTTATATTGTTCCCCCCCCTCCCCCCATTTAACTTGCTATATGGTTTCTCCATTACTAATCATGAAACTGGCTGTGTTTCTTTTTCTTCAAAGAAAATTTTATTGCGTTTGTGGCCGATATGAAATTTGGCAGTCTGGCATGATTATCCTCTGCCCCCTCTTTTTCTCGCCTGAATACTCGATCTAACACTGGTTGCATCTCTCTATACAGGAGAAATGGTAACCTTCAAACACTCACACACACACACACACACACACACACACACACACACATACACACACACACACATACATATGCGTGAGAGGGCGCGCGAACACATACACACTCACACATACAAACATCATCTGTAGAAATCAGCTCGATGGTGGGATTTCATGCCATAAAGCATTGTGGACCTTTCTTTGGAGTAAGAAGCTGTTTCGTTTCACTAGGAAGAATTTCTATTATTTGACTAAACAGAGCATATCCAAACGTATCAGTTCCGGAAGAAAGAAAGAAGAGAGAAAGAAAGAGAAAAAGAAAGACAGAAAGAATGAAAGGTAAAGGCAAGGAAAAAATGAAGAAGAAGACTTAAGAGAGAAAGAAAGAAAAAGAAAAAAGAAAGGAAAAAAAAGACAAAATAACAAACAAACAAAACGCAAAAATGTTCACTTTGAAACTGAGGGAATTTCCGTGATGCCGAACCACTCAAGTCACAGCATAGCCTACACAGTTACTGTTGTCCAGTTCGTTCATCGAAACCTTGTCAGTTTTTGCTGTAGAACATCTGGTTTTCTAATGGTTACAGATCAAGTTTTTGTTTGTTTGTTTGTTTGTTTTTGTGTGTGTGTGTGTTTTTAAAATTTATTTTGTATTATTTGGAATCAATGTTGCACATGACTTGTCACTCCAAACCTAAATAGATTTTTAGCTTGTTTGTGCTTTTGTTATTTGCTGTTGTTTTCAATTTGCTTTTACTGGTTGCATATTCCTTCGTGACTGACACGTATCTCACCATCTGTTTTATGAGGGCTATGGGGCTTGTTTCTTTGATTGCTGTTAATGAAACTCCCCGCCCCCCCCCCCTTTTTTTCATTTAGAAATGAGTGAAAATGGATGTTCTTTCTTTTGATCAGATTTTTTTTTTTTTCATCATTAGTGGACTCTATTCAAATCTGTATGTGGTCCGGAGGGCTTGGTTTTGTGGTAACTGAAATCAGGTTGAAAACACCGCTGCAAAACTTGGAGGCTCTTAACTTTAAAAGCACGGAAAATTATCCCATCTCTCTTTTTGCCATGCTCATCAATGCTGTTACAATTGCTAGCCGTATAATAAAAGATCATCGTGCATTCATTGTCCACAGCGAAGTGTATTTCACATGTTTGGTTTGGTTTGGTTTGAGTTGGGCTTTAATGACGCGTCAGCAGGATAACGGCAATGACCAGGTGAAGATTTTTTACAGGACGTGTGCATAAATTGGACGATCCAAAAAAAAAAAAAAAGCTGTTTTTAAGACGCAGTATGCCTAAATATGTGTAAACAAGAAGCTGCCTGCCTGTAATCAAATGTTAACGTGATCAAATATAGATTTTTCAAAAGATCTGTAGGGAAAAACGCATAATATATATGCATGTTAAATGTCCCAGGTGTGCACTTATTACCTGTAGTAGCTGGCACGATGAATTTAGGGATTATAGTACAGAATGGCCTGTTTTGTTGTTTGTTGTTTTTGTTTTGTTTTGTTTTTGTTGTCGTTTTCAAAATGTCGAGTTCTCAAAGACTGCCATACCTGAAATTTAGTAACTGAATAAAATATGCTAACTGCCAATATTTTAATCTACTTTGGACTTGTTTTGAAGGGTGCTCCAACACTGTTTTCCATTTCTATGTAATATTTGGTATAGTGTCCTGAAAAGAAAACTAAAATAAAACAAAATGATTTATACCAAACAACTTACAAACAAGGACTCTTTATTTCCTCTTCTATATATATATATATATATATATATATATATATTTCGATATTATGTACTGCCTTTCTTGTTTATTTCTTCCCTACTTTCCTTCTTTCCTAATTATTTAGTCATCCTCCCATCCTCCCCTTCTCCCGTATTCCCCACCCCGTCTTGTTTATTATTATTTTTTTTTTCAAATGATCTCTCACACACCTTTTGCCTTTAAATCCGTATTAACTCTCACCCGCATTCCCTCTCTATACCTCTCCACTTTTTTCTTTCTCTATTTTCTTCCCTCCTTTTTCTTCTTTCTTTTTTTCTTTCTTTTTTTTTCATTTCTTTCTTTGTTGTCGTTGTTCAGTTATCTCTCACTCATCTTCTTTCTCCATTTTAGATTTCTTAACCTATTCTCCCTTTACTTTCCCCTCCACTTTTATAGCTTTCCTTTTTTTTTTTTCTTTCCCTTTACTTTTCTGCTTCTCTCTTTCTGAGCGAGAGGACGGTACACCACCTCCTCCCTTCTCTTTCTATTCTGTATCTCCATTCCGTTTCTTCTATCCACTTTCCTTTCTGCCACATCCC
>JBCAUA010119524.1:15000-23212 GCA_038406235.1 Peronia verruculata
GCAGTTGCATGATATGTGAGCCACGATTTTGTTGTATTTTTAAAGAATTACAAGAATCCATGGCCTCCGTGAGAGATTTTTGTTTTTAAATAAGACCTGACCGTTACTACCCTGGGACTTAAAGTGCATTGCAAGCGTGTGCACCTCGATGTTGATACTTTGGTTGGTAAAACTAAATGTTACTCAAAGAAAAGGTGTTTTGAACGCGTCATACTATCGAAAGTTCAATTCGGATCAAGCACCCTCGCGAGTTTATTACTCAATTAAATACGCATTTTTTTTAGGATAACGCCAGCGATAATTTCATCCATATGAAATAATAATTGTGTGCCAAATTTCAGATGGATCCATTCAGCAGTTTTCAAGAGGAAAAGCCTATTGAAGGTTTTCTTGCAATTTTATATTATGTAGATAGCCCTGCGACTTCAAGCATCCGCACCTCTAGGTTGATATTTTGGTTGATTAAACTGAATGTTACTCAAAGAAAATGTGTTTTGAAAGCATCATACTATCAAACGTACAATTCGGATGGAGGCTCTCGCGAGTTTATTATTCAAATGTTGAATAACGT
Organism: Peronia verruculata; assembly: GCA_038406235.1. Taxonomy (NCBI): domain Eukaryota; kingdom Metazoa; phylum Mollusca; class Gastropoda; order Systellommatophora; family Onchidiidae; genus Peronia; species Peronia verruculata. The sequence continues at coordinate 15,572 of JBCAUA010119524.1, forward strand.
CAGCTTTTGTCGGGTTTATGTACATAGAAACACAGATCCATATGTTGTGTGCCAAATGTTAGATGGATCCATTCAGCAGTTTTAGAATAAAAAAAGCCTATTTTCTTGCAATTTTATAATATAGAAATTTAAACCAGCTTGTTTGCCTTCCTTTGCAAGGGAAATGAGGTACAAAGCAAGCATTTTTAGTAGGACAAAATCACTTTTAAAATTGTTATTTGCCATGTGAAGCCAAAGCAAATCAAAACAAACAAACATACTAACTAAACCAACAAATAAACAATCCAACTAGCTAAAAGTATTTTAAAAATGTAATGAGAGAAAACAACAACAACAACAAAAAAAAAAAAACATATTCAACTTTTCAGAATAGGATGATTTTTTTTTTTCCAGAAATGTTGGTTTTCCATGTTGCAAGTAATACAGTGCTTGTCTTGTACTTCATGTACTTAGCAAAAGAAAATTAACTTGGCTGACGGTCAAAGTGACTGATTTTCTTGGCCCATTTACTCCTTTGCAAACGTGACTTTTAATATCTCTCTTTGACTAAAATTGAATTAGCATTTCATAATCAACACATTAATAGAAAATATTATGTTTAAATAGTCACTGAGAATGTTGGCCATTTTTACTTTCCTGTGTTTACTTGTGTTGTCTGCACTTATTAAGGCTGGTTGAATTTTAATGTCGCTGTCATTTTATTGCTTCTAAGATATAAATAGTACCAGTTTCTCCGTCAAAACACCCCAATTGCGTTTTTCTGTTGAAAATGTTTTGTTCTTATTCAAATATAAGATATTCCCTTAGTGTGTTGTTCTAAAATATCACGTATCTTCTGTCTCATGTCTGTTCTTTACCTTGTTTTAGTTTCCTTCCGAATTAACATTGCCATCTGCCTATTGGAACTTTCTCATTTCTTCTCTCTTCAGACGCGCTGTGGAGAAATTCTGATATCTGTCAACCCCTTCAAGATTCTGGATTTGTGTTCGTCCGAGGTATGGAATTTGTTGTCAAGCCGAATGGCACGCCATGGCGCCAATCTGCTGGTGTATTCAAAAATTCACAATATATAAGAATGGAATGAGAAGGGACTAGATTAGCAGCAGCATCCTGATTCTGCCATTCATAATGTCTTCTGTAACAAAATTCACCCAGTATTCATTCATCCATGCCAACATTCATTGCCTTATCCCTTCGTTCAGTTTTTGTCACTTACTCTTTCATTCTTCATCTTACCTTTTCATTATCCATTAAACAACTGCTTCAGATAAACAGAAAGACAGACAGAAAGACGGGTAGGGGGGCAGGCAGATTACTCAGACAGACAACTTGACAAACAGACAGGCCTATAGATAGAATGGCCGGCAGGCAGATAGACTAGCCAATGAGCAGGCAGAGACCGACAGACAGTCAGATAGACCAGATACTCAAACACTGCTTGAACTTTAAAAAAAAAAAAAATCTACCGACTCTCACCATTCTACTCGTTGTTTCAATACCGACTTTTATCTTCTCACTCACTGTTTCAATACTGACTCTCGTCATTTTATTGCCTGTTTCAGTACCACAACAGCTTCACATATGCAAATATCTCGCCCTTCCCGCACCTGTTTGCCATCTCCGCCAAAGCCTACAGAGGAGTCAGGAGCTTGGAAGAAGATCAGGTATATAAAGACAGTGAGGCAGTTTTCGGTGCTGCTCCTAATTACATCATTGTTATTTGCTAAATATGTATGTCAGAATGAAACTACAGTATTTTTAAAAAATTTTTATTTATGCAGCATTTAAGTTCTTTTTCTGAAATAGTGAAGAATTAGACATCACTGGGACAGCCTTGTACGCGGGACAGGTAGCAAAAATAATTTCCTCAATTGTCCTGCACTTGTATCTAAAATAGCCCACAGATATTGTCATAATGAAGTGAGACTTTGGATGTATTTTCTTCTACAATACCTAAGCAGGTACATTCTTATCAACATGGCAGACAACATAACGATTATAGATAAAAAAAAAAAAAAACGACCTTGTGTAGATGCATTTCTTGTGGGGAAAAAAATAAGACCTTGTTTAGATGTATTTCTAGTCTGATTGCTTTTTCTGTAGTCATTCATCATCTTGCAGTTGTTAATTGCAAATATTACTGGTGTTACTGTCGTTATGGTTGCCCTTAAGTGTTTTCTAAATTTCAAGCATGTTCTTATGGTCTCTTTGTTAAGACCCGAGAACAAAAAATACTTACGTAAATTTTAAGAAAAGATTTCTGCAATTTTAAAAGAAATTGAAATTATTCTAGTTACTTAAATTTTTCATTTTAGATTGTTCACTGAAATCCTTTTATCGGCGTCGTGCTGTTGATGTACAACGAATAGATTTGCTATTTGTGTCACTTTCTGATGCATTCTGTTTTTGTTTTGCCTCCGTAATTCTCCCAGGTTATTTTAGTCAGTGGAGAATCTGGTGCAGGAAAAACAGAAGCCACAAAACTTATGGTCCAACATCTGATGGCAATAGGAGGCAGTGAATATGACTTTCTTCAGGAGAAAATTGTCAAGGTATGAGAAAAACACGGGCAGATAGCACATAGACTGACAAGACATTGAGATAGACGATCAGACATATAGATGGGTTTCCAAATTGGCTGGGTAGAGACGATGGGTAGATGGAAAGATAGGTGGATGGATGGAAGTAGGGAGAGATGGATGGATGGATGGATGGATGGATGGATGGATGGATGGATGAGAAAAGGATTAACCAGAAGAAAAACTTCAATCTAGTGATTTGAACTTGCATTAACATTTGGACGATAGTACTCCATAGTTGAACTCAATACAGTTTATGTCTAGAGCGTGTATAAGCAAGAGCGGAAGAGAATTCAACGTATATATTCTTCACAAAAGCAATAAATCATTTTTCTTTACTATCTTGTCTTATGTACACACGTACTTTTCACCCAGGTGAATCCGCTGCTGGAAGCCTTTGGGAACGCCAAGACAAAACTGAACAACAACTCCAGTAGATTTGCCAAGTTTCTTTCACTATCAATCAACAAGGGTGGCAAAATTGAAAGTGGTAAGTCAGTTTTCCACACATCTCTGGACTTACCATCGTACCATCAGTCATTATGTCCTCGCGGTTTATTGTAAAAAGCAACACAATTGATCATTACTAGAGGATACCCTAAAATTATAAAATAGAAAAAGACTGCCTAACAGGCAACTAACTAAACAATTTAAACAAGCAAATAACATATACAACCAACTTCCTCTTGATGTTGAAAGTGGAAAGTTAAAACCAAATTTTCAAGTCAAATTGACTCTTCTTCAGGGCAACAAAGGGAGAATACCCTAATACCCTATTATGAGAACAAAATATAACATTGTAGAAAAGTCTTCATGTAAAATGAAAGATCGAAGGACAACAAACACGAGAGAAATATGAACGGCACAATCTTTCTACCGTTATTCATGCTGTAGGTGCAAATGGACTGTTTTAGATATATTAAGATTCAAATTTCTGAAAATAAAATCATTTATTTGCTCTTTCTCATCCTCACTTGGTCTGCTATGACCGAGTCTCCCAGTACAGTAAAATCATAGAACATAACATTAGATACAATAAAAATTGACATTACCAAAAACGAAGGTTTATACATTTTGTATCATGGTGTTACAAAATATTCTTGTCTTGCCTTTCAACTGTTGCAAAGATCAAGAATGTTCGCAGGCGCTTTTCAGCCAGCCTCAAATTTCGCAAATCCAAAATGATTCATACTTGTTAAATTATTCTCGCACATCATGTTTTGCAGTATAGGTCGTTCACTTATGACGCTTCACTTCCGCGTCCGCCCACCAAAAATTCGCATCCAAACACGGAAGTAAACACGAACGTGGAAAGGATCTATAGAATTTCAGAGATCCCAATGTATGAACATCATATCGTGGAGAATCAGAAAGTTATCTTTCAAGAGTCAATTTTCACAACTGTTGCAGATTTTTTTTTTTTTCACAACTTGGGTCGCATGTTCATTCCCCATCCACCACACTTTGCCAATTCCTGACTGTTTGTTGGGAAAGTAACAAGCTTCGAAGTAAAATTTATTATTAACGTTACTGAAATAGATGGAGAATATATTCTAAGTGTATATGCACATTACAACACTCCCTGGGTAAATAACAGTCTTGAACTGCAAATGAAGTTCTTCGTTGATTGATACTGTCATATTTATATCATAGGACGCTCCGTGTGGTCAACCATTGTTATTCCAGTATTCACCCACTGAGTAAATGATACAAATCTAAACTTCTTCAGTATCCCAATCATAACAATCATTCTTATAATTATATTTATAAAAGTAACACTATTATTGCAATAAATCATAGTGCACCTAAAAAATTAATATTGACAACAAGCGCTCAATATGTCTTAAAGTCCAGTTATACTATAAAATATACATCTGTGATACAGTAGACACGAAATATCATCAAGTATCCCACTATCATAATGCAATCTTCTTGTTAGTCTAGGTAATAGAATCTGCATTATTATTATTATTATAATCATTGGTTAATGTTTGATAGTGAAGCAAAAACTTTAAGACCAACCCTCAGACATGGGTCTGTTGAAACAGTTGACAATAGATCTGCCTGGTGTGTCTTTATTCTCTCGATTGGTCTTTTCAAAGTTAGGAAAGAGGCGAGCTGCGAGTGACACAAATAGCAGAAGAGGAAATGTCGAAAACGAATGAGAAAAATCAGACCAACACTGTTATGTCAGTATATTCGATCATGAAAAGCATTGCAGGAATAGGAAAAAGCAGCCAACTCAAGGGATTATTATTTGTTTGTGGATTTAGGGACGCATCAACAAGATCATGGTTTGTTAGGCTTACCACTGTAGAAAAAGCCTTTGTCTACCAGTAGAACGATATATCAGAGAATTTATATAAATTTGACGATTAAAGACAGCCGTGTGATCTGTTGCATGTCTATAATTCTGTGGTGTCGTGGGCTAGCAGTTAGGCCGTCGGACTCGGGATCTGAAGTTCCGGGTTCGAATCCTGACAGGTCCCGACATTTTGTCCTTGGGAAAGGCAATTTACACACATTTCCTGACTGCACCCAGGTTTGAATGGGTACCCAGCTATAGACAGTAACTGATATTATTCGATAAGGATTTGAGTGCCTCACAGGCAGCCGCCTTGTATGCTGCCCAGGAAGCTGAGAACGTTAATGAGTGTCGTCTTTGGGTCTGTCAGGATAATAATAGATTGTAAAGCGTTTAGAGACTGTACTGTACGGGGATAGGCGCTATATATATATACTGTCTATTATTTAGAATAGTAAAGGGACTGGAAAAGAGTGAAATTCAATATTTGTCTTATTTTGCTTTGTTTTGTTTCATAGAGTAAGATGGTCCATGTTAGAGAAAACTAGAGCATGAAAGGTACAGGATCCAATTACATACTTCCCGTAACTGCTGCCTTTATCAAAATCCAAACAGAAGCCAGCAATCAAATTGAATTGGCGAACTTCTAAAAACAAATTAGCTCGCAGTTATCGGATATGGTCTCTTCCCCTCCCCCCTCCCCTCCCCTTTCGGAGAGAGAGAGAGAGACAGACAGACAGACAGACAGGCCAACAGACAGACAGACTGACAGGCAGGCAGGCAGGCAGATAGAGGCAGACAGACAGACAGACAGACAGACAGACAGACAGACATACACACACATATACATATTTATACACACATGCATACACACAGATTTGGCAAATTGAGAACACACCCATCATTTTCTCCTCTTAAATCGCACCACCTTTCCAGATGAAATCTAATCCTAGAAACAAACTGTTCAATGTATATATATATTATGTACATTCTTTGATCACCAGTGACATTCACGAAACGAAACTCACCCACTATCCGCAAAATATAAAATAAAATAAAATAAAATGAATTAATTTTTCAAAAAAATATATAAAAAAGTTGAAATGCTAGCGAAAAACGAACTACTTGAAATATTCAAAATTCAAATGTCGTTCTAACCCGGGTTGTGAAATTTTTGTAAATTCTATGTGAGACTAATCGGAATCGTAGTAACGAAGACAGGAAAATAAATACTGATCTGGTGTTGCAACCTGGCTTTGAGAAAATGATTGATTTGCTATAAAGAGTTAGTATCATGTTCTTATTCATGTTGGCCTGATATAATAATGACGGTATATAGATATGCATATAAAAAGTGTCAATATATGCCTGTGCTGTCGATTCTTCATACTTGTATCATCTTGTTTGAATTTATTCTGCACTGGTCAAGATGTTTTTCGTTATAAATAATAATAAATAGTTATATATTCGTAAAAATGGTTTGCCTAATATGTGAGAATAATATAGAATTATTTTGTTTATGGGATTTAATACTGTAGTCTTATCATATTGCTTCTCCACCAATACATAACAAAAAAATATGTACCCATACATATCGCTTGCTTTAAAGTGACAGTTTCGGTTTTTTTTTTTTTTTCTGATTGAGTGGAATAAACATGGTATGTTAAACTTCTGCAAGCTTATTTTGTAGACTGGAGTGCATCCACAATGAAAAGAACAAATGGGTTAAAGAAGGCAAGTACTAATTACATGTACTTCAATCCTCAAAGGAAAAGTTGAATGAAAAGGGTTAAACGTTCGTCATTTGTAGAGTTAAATATGTCCGTACATCCATTCTATATTATAAAATTGCAAGAAAATTCACAATAGGCTTATGGACTCGAAAACTGCAAAATGGATCCCTACAAAATTTGGCACGCAATATTGTTGCATATGGATCTGTGTTTCTATAGACATAAACATAAATATTTTTAATTTTTACCTTATTCTAAAAATCCGATAATAATTGAATAATAAACTCGCGAGGCTGCTTGATCCGAATTGTACTTTTGGATGACGCATTAAGTTCAAAACACGTTTTCTTTGAATAACATTCAGTTTATCCAACCAAAATATCAACTCTTTGACTAACATTCAGTTTATTTAACCAAAAGATCAACATAGCGGTGCGCACGCTTTGTCATACATTTTAAAAGTCGCAGTACTATTTTTAAAAACAATCCCCCATATTATTTATGTTCTCTTCTAATGCAATCTATAATGTACACCCATGCATACGGATAGTTGTGCAAATACCTCATCTAGCTACTTTTCACCATCATATCGTGCACCCCCCCCCCCCTCCCACACAGCCATCAGTAAGTCCATCTATCTGTCTGTCAGTCTGTGCGAGTGTTTGTTTGCATTACTTTGCTGACAAACCTGCTTGACTGCATGATTAACTACTATCGATTTTCCTATCAGGCCCGAGCTCCAGTGGGCAAAAGCACCCCCCCCCCCCCCGGCCCCGGCGCCCTCTTCTCTCGGGGGTCGCCCCATTTGATAAATGTATTTCCCGTTACTGCTTTCCTGACCAACAACATCCATGCCCTATCTTCCCCTCTCCCTGCTTCCACCTCTCTCCATCTGTCCTTCTCTCTCTCTCTCTCTCTCTCTCTCTCTCCCTCACTCACTCTCTCTCTCCCTCCCTCACTCTCTCTCTCCCTCACTCTCTCTCTATTCCTCTCCCTCACTCTCTCTCCCTCACTCACTCTCTCT
>JBCAUA010119635.1:0-39441 GCA_038406235.1 Peronia verruculata
AGTGACTGTTGCCGCACATAGAGGGGTTGAATAACTAAACGAAGGAAGACCCTTGCCCCCCCCCCCCCCCCCCTTTAAATAGTACTTCAACATGTACTGATGCAAAACAGGTTTAGATTGAGTAACTCTAAGTTTTCAAATTATATCAGCAGAAGCACTTCTAGTTTTGTTTTCTTAATTTTTATTATCAGGACATTATGAAATGTGCCAAATGATGGGGGTAATTGTTGTATAACAATAGAATATGTTTTTCTTAAAATACAGCTTATTCTAACAGCATTGATCACAGTTATTGTAAGGAGCATCCTATAAAGGGCATCAAGAAAAATATGTAGCTTCTGTGTCAGAAATCGGTAGAGAATAATTTCTCTTACATGTGCTGGATAAAAATGTTGAAATGACATATATACTGAAAAGGTTGTGCATAACGCCATTGTAGCCACTCATTTTCAGCCCTCTTGCTCATAGCCAGTTGCTGCAGAGGTTTTATGTTTTGTTTTTTTTTTCCTCCATTTCACCAGCATTGTGACAATGATCCGACACATGGAGAGAATGCTGACATCCTTTGCTGTGCCTATAGCCTTTGTAAATGGTGACAAGTGAGTAGAGTTAAATGGAGTGGCACAAATATATATATTGCTAGTAAATATGAAGTTGTGAAACATGTTTGTATTTAAAGAAAGAGGAAAAGGAGAAGTGGGGGGAAAATGGGAAGGGGGGTGATAGAAGGGTTTTCCAATAGGTCCTACACTTTACTACGTCTTTACATGGAAATTGACCCTTTCTTTTGAAGAGGGGGGGGGGGGGTGCAAATTTCATGGGCAGTTGTAGCAGTAAGTTGTACAAGTTTAATATTCATGGAAGCTATGAAACTTTTCAAGTTTATTTTAATATATATTGAGCTCCTACTAATCCATTTACAGAGAAACATTTCAGTTAAAACTGTTCATTAAATTACTGAATGCTGATTTTTGCAAAGAAAAGAAAATTGGTTCCTAACACAAAGAAACAACTAGCAAATGTTCATTCATATTACACCCAGGTTGGCTGATCTTTCTATGGAATTTGAACTAGAAAAAGCTCCTGGAGTTGCTGAGCTTCTGAGTTGTATCATCAACAGAGAGGATGTGGAAGCTGTGATAAACAAACCGGTATGTCATATGAATAATATCTATTTTATCTTACAATTACTATGAAAGAAAAATAATACACTACTGTGCTCTGTGAAATAATGATCCTGCCCATTGCTTCTGATCATTAGAGGTTCTCTATGAAATAGAGAGTGCATGTTAATGACATATGACTGATTTATTTTCCTCTAGACATCTTCATGCATCCTGTAATGCTCAGGTATATGAGTGACTTGCTAGTATTTTTTTTTTTTACTTCCAGGATTCATAAAGTTATGTAAATACCATTTGGATGTGAAAGTGACTGTTCCAAAACTATTTTGAAAAAAAAAAAGCACTACATTGCACTTAATCCCCTTTAATATAGATGATCTTTAAAGATAAGATAATGAGATCTGGAATGATAGCCTAAAGCTGTTTTGCTGAAACACAGATGAATTTTATCAGTGTACCTTAAGAGTGTGATGAATATTTAGTTCTGTAAGTACCCTGTTCTGTAATATAATTGTTTCATCTCATCCATTTTAAATCACAGCTGATGATGTTAGCATTACACAGATCATTTAATTTGTGTAATTTATAGCATTGAACAAACTGACCTTTTTCTTTCTTTGGTGTGAACAAAAGGGTCGTAGATTCTTGGGCAACAATGGTAACGAAATGGCAGCAACCCAAATCCAGTCATCATGGAGACGCTATCGAGAAAGATCCCAATATCTGGAGTATCGTCGCTTGAAATGGGCTGCTGGTGTTATTGCCATTTCATGGATCATGCACATCAAAATGGCCAAAATGCGCCATCAGCTGAGACACACTAGGCTGGATCAATTGGATGCTTTCAGGCGCAGGGCAAAGGTAACAGAAACTTTAAGAATGGTGACAAAAAAATCACAAAAGGAAGATTGTAATTTTGATTTCATTTGATTGTATTGATATTATTTGTAAGGATTTGAGCACCTATCATTAAGCCGCCTTGTATGCTTCTCAGGAAGCTGACAATGTTTAAAAGTGTCTTCTTTGGGTCTGTTGGGGTAATAATATGTTGCAGAGTTCTTAGAGCCTGTATTGTGCCTGTACACTATTATTATTGTACAATTAAACACAGAGAAAATATTTGATAACTAATAAATTCTCATTTGATATTATTGTGTTGTTAAAGATAGGGGAATGATTTTGAAGAAGTAGTGAATCATTTGTGATCCCTTTGTCCTGATCCTAGAGAACGATTATGACCTTTCAGTGTGCTATGAAAGTTACCAAATCAAAGAAGAGAGAACTAACTCCCGTATTTTCTTTGTCATTTTCTTTGACATTAGAAATTTGCCTCAAGCTGGGATCGTATCAAGAACTCACGTCGTTTGATCATTCACATTCCCTCTCTGGGCTATAGCCAGTCCATCAGAGATACCATCAATGATTTTGGCATTCGACAAAACACTCAGATGGCTCGACTTTGTGATGTCAAAGGTAAATTTATAGGAATTATGTCCTGACAGAACATGTTAAATTGTATTTTCTTAACATATACTCGAAAATAGATTTTGATCAACTCTCAGTTCTGCTCAGAAATACACATATATATATGTGTGTGTGGTGGGGGGGGGGGGGAGGAAAGTAGTAACACTATGAAATTTTAGCATGAAGAAGTACTGTCATACTCCATATAATTGCCCCGTAATTTGGTAGTAAGTTAGATGTCGAAGAGAAGATCATAGTTTATTAATCAGATGTCAGATCACATGAGTCAATTTTGAGTGTAAATGCCACAAGGAAAGGTCATACCTATAATATTTTCTGTAAAGTAAAATTCAGTCATTTCCCTTTCCATTGATACTTGTACCAATAAATCTGTGCATGAAAAATTGAAAATTTATATCAGTCTCATTTTACTGTCATAAACTGTAATGAGCATTTTTAATTGTGATTATTAGTTGTAGTAATGAGCATCACATATCTATGCATCTTGAATTAGATTGCAGACTATTAATGAACTCTTTTACATCTCAAATGGATGCTTAAGTTTTATATATTAACATTAATAAGAAATGGTTTGGAGAAACAAATTTGTTTGCTGAGTGCTGCCTGTTAAGCTTTAAGGAAGAAAAAAAAGAACCAGATATTTAAAAAAAACAAAGATTTAAGAAGACAGCATGCTTAAAGATTTAAAATAAGCCATATTATTATTTTCCCATGAAGTTGTCAAGTCAGACTTCAGTGAGGCATTTTGAGACAAGTTACATGACTGAGGAAATATCACTCACTGTGACTCACACATGGTTTTGTTTATATGGTGTGTCTTCTTGAATGTTCATCGTTGGTCAAGAACTGCTGCCATAATAAATGCATAGCATTATACACAAATCTGCATGTGAGCAAAATCTCTCAATCATGTGACCGATCTCAGAATACCTCATTATTTAAATCATGAGATAGGGTTTTTGTCAAGGATACAGAATTGCTCTACAAGGATCTAGCATTTCTTTTACTCATTTTTTTTTTTTCATAATCTTTTTTAATAATTTTTCTATATCTTTCTTTTTGTGATCTGGATTCATCAACAGACCCCAATGTAGATGTGATATTTATATCAGCGGTCCCTCTCAGTGATGAAACCCTGCAGTATTACTCAAAGTTACTGGGCCTCAGTACAGCTGTTGCCAGCAGCAATCCTGAGGATCAGTGTGACATGTCAGAGAGATACAAAATCATTGTGCCAGAGGCAATCAAAAGTTTCCCTGTGAGCTTCTCATTATGGTTCAACTTTTATTTTATTTTATTTTATTTTATTTCATTTTATTTTATTTTATTTATGTTTTTTTAAAATATATTTTTGTAAACAGCATTTTATTATATGCAAAGCTATACCTATCACAGGTGCTCAAAATGATGCCAGTGGTCTATTGCTACCAGGCGGTCTCTTATGTAACTTATTGGTCCAGGGTACTTGAATAAATCCTTAACCCTAGTTCCAAATGTAACACCTAATCATATCGCTCCTGAAGTCATTTTGATCTTCTGGAATTTAGAATCTAAATGTAGAATTTGCGAGGTCTGTTCTAATGTCCCAAATCAATTCAAAGGATGCAATAGGAGAACATTGTGCTCAGTCCTATTACTTCCCTTCACCAGACAAAAGAGGGATTGAACAAGCAGTGTAAAGAGGAAAAAAATCACTTTTGTGCCCCTTGCTTGAAACATACACCATAAAAATTTAAAACAAAAAATATGATGTAAAGAGAATGTTTTCTTGTTATTGTTATAATTTTATCAATTTTTTTTTTTTTTTGTGATCAGTCTTTCGAATGGCAGTAGTAAAAGGAATTTTTTCCTCTTTACACTGTTTGCCAACTTCTCCTTTTGTTTGGCAAAGGGAACCAATAAACCTGGTCAAAATGATCTCCCCTTACACAAGTTCCTCTTTTGGAAAGGGTAGATAATCTACCAAACGATCTCCCATTTGATTGGTCAGAAAGAAAACCATGGTCACAATAGGCCACTGAGTCTGTTGTGACCACAGTCATGGTGGCAGTAGTCAGTGCATATTGTTTTACATCTTTTATTTTTGTTCAGACTGGCTCTTGGGCTAAAGCTGAAATATAAACTTTCCATAATTACATAAAATAATTTATTTAGATCTGTTCCAGAAAGGAATTTGTCAGTTACAAAATACTTTAATTTGATTTGTTATCATTTTCAATGGAGTGAGAAAAGTGAAATAACTCACACCTCTGTATAACTTCATAGTAAGAAACTCACCAGGAGATCAACTAGCATTATGTAGTTAAAGATTTCTGTATATATTTATAGATACCTAAGCCTCATATTTGTTTGTCATCTTTAAGTTTGATTGCTTTTGACCATAACAAATTCTTAAACCATTATAGTGAATTCTAACTAAACTAACTAATTGTCTAAAAAGAGAAGACAGAAAACAAGCATGCCTGGTGTCTTGTGGAAATATACATTATCAGTATCATTTTTTATGTTCTCTCTACATGGACCCAAATTTAATCTGTAATTGGCAGATACCACATACTCAAAAACTGCATAAAACATTACCACAAAATTTTCACAAAGAATCTTAGGTTACAGTCATTATTTCTCCTTCGAAAAAAAAAAACAACAAGAAACAAAAAACGAAAAGAAACTCATGTCATTTGAAAAGTTTTTCAACAGATGTGATTATAGGGTCACAAAAGGATGTTATCTAGTGTTAAATGAATTACAACCCATGTGGAGAAAGTTTACTCACAGCAAAAAAAAAAAAATACCATTGTACAGATATTACTTGATACTCAATGTGATGATGCATAAAGTTTGTATGTTTTTGTAGATCTGATTTGAAATCATAGAATAACTATATAATATAATCATGTTTTTAACCAATATTACTGATTTTCAAAAAACTTCATGATTATGTCAGACAAGATACTACTCAACATATTGAGTATGTTGCAGACATGTTACTACATAATATATCCATTTTTTTTTTTGTGTGTGTTTTTTTTTTCCTAATTGCAGCTGGGATGTATTTACATATAATACCATGCATAGTTACTAAGAACGACAGTTTTTCTCTTTTCATGAGTATCATTGTTTTTAGCCAGTAATTAAACCACTAAATCACAGGGTTTATAGTATATCTCTAGATTGTGTATTTGGGAATGGAAACAAAATAAAATGGAAAAGATTTCTTCCATGCAGCACACACATTCATTTCATTTTCATTTTCAGACCCACCGCATGTGCCTGTCCACCATTTTAAAATACAGCCCTCGCACTCTGAAAAGAATTAAGAATTTGATCAGAGGAAGAGATGCCTTCATAATGACTGGGATGCCACATAAGGATGACCTGGCTGTGGCAGATGTTCTGGATGTGCCCATTCTGAGTCCCGAGCCAGATGTAGCCCACTTGTATTCTACTAAATCAGGCTGCAAGAGAATATTTGCCAGTGCTAACATCAGCACACCACCATCAGAATATGATGTCTACAGCCTTGGTCAGGTAGGACTTTGTGCAGCTGTTTCCAAATTTTCACTTGAGAAAAAGTGTTTGGTTGTTCCATATCATTTTTATATTGGCATAATTCATATTGTGTGGTAGTGCAATGAAGATAGATCTTTTGCTAGTTATAATGGAATCAAAATAATGGCAGAATCAGTAGTAGTTTGGAAATAATAGTTATACTTCACAATTGTGTGAAGTTCTGTTGCATGAAAATAATCTAGTAGCTTCAAAAGGATAGATAAACAAATTTATTTTTTTTTGTCCATGCACTTGACTTTAGTTTCTTCAGAATGAAACACATGAATTCTCATTCATAACTTTGGTGTCGTAGCATAGTAATGTAAATCCAAGTGAAGGTTGAGAGAGAGGCCAGTAAAGGTCCACCCATGTTAAATTAATGAAAAAGGTAGAAAGATGTTAATTTCCAGAATTTTGCTCTTCCTGTGCAGCTCCATGAGTGTTTGGCCCAGTTGGTGACAGAAAATCTGGGAGTTCAGAGATGGCTGTTCAAGCTGGATGATGAGTTTGATGGGCGAGGAATAGCTTACTGTGATGTACCCAAGTATCTCCGGTGCTACAAATGGGCCTTAAAAGAAGAGCAGAGATATGGTGAAAAATGGAGCAAAAAATGGGCTCAGGTTTGCAGTTTATCTGTTTTCTTTCTGTTTGTTTTGTGTGTTGCCATGATAAATGCATGCTTATTTTTGCAGCTGTGATAATATTCTTGATAAATTTCATTTTGAGTCACCAAGAATCCCATCCAGTCAAACTACAGCTAATAAGTTAACAAGCTGAAATATTTTTTACATGGTTCAAGCAGCTATTTTAATTAAGCATTTTATAAAACATGCGTGTGCAAACTGTATATAGTCAGACTTTTGGAACTGTTTCATGTATTAATGCACTGTATTTAGAAGGTATTGATTTCAGCAGGTGTTTTATTGAAGAGTTTTACAGAGATGTGGGAACTAAATACTGTCAAATTCTTAGAATTGATTCTCATCTAGGTATATAGCAACTATTGATATTATGTTCTCATGAGTTATGGTTGGCCAGATTTGATGTGAGAAGTTATGTATAGGTTAGGTTTTCCTTAAATTTTGATATTTCTTGAAATTTTTAAAGTGGGTGTTTGCAATGTCATTGTTATGTTAAAAGGGATCATTATGAAAAGATGAATCAATGGTTGTTTATTGACAGAGAATCCATTTGACTGTTGTAAACTTTATTTTCTTTCTCTTGGATTAGGAAGCGGCCTATATCAAAATCCATGCTGAAATACCAGACATCCTGCACAGTTGTGCCCAGCCACTCAATACTAAACTGTATCCAACGTGGGACAAGTTCCTGCGAGCATTTTTGTCTCAAGGTGATTAAGTATTACATTTTTTTTTTTTTCATAGCTTAGCATTTGATTGGTCTGAATCAGATGCAGGTAATATTTCCACATTATTAGTCTTATTAGACTGCTAGACCGGTTTTACATTCTTTAAATAGTTTCAGGATTTGAAAACACAGTTTCCAAGTTTAGAAGTACAGACAGAAATTTTTAGATAACCTCTTACAGAACTTTACATTTTTCCTAGTCAGAAGATTGTAAGATATTTGCTTAGATGATGTGTTGTGCTCCGTGATTATGAGAAGTGCTGCATCAAACAACTTTGTGAAATATTATTCCTGAGCAAACTGTGCATGTTAAGCCTTGTGGTTATTTACAGATATGTGTTTTGTTATCCGAAAATAGAATCAGAAAATTTTAGTGATACCTATGGTACAGATGCATATAAGAAAATGGCTCTAAGCAATAAGGTCATTCGCCATTGATTTCATTTATGATGTCATCTTCACACTACAAAATAAAATAAGGAAATAATTCAGACTGTTGTCTATGGATATATGTAGTTGAATTACATTGATATGTGCTATTAGCTGTTGAATATCTGATCTTACATAGGCCTTTGACACTGAAAACTAACTTTTAACATTGTCACCACTTCTCTTTACAAGACACGAGCAATCACAAGCATTGTGAAAAAAAAAATAATTACCTTTCTTCCTCTCAATTGAGAGATTGATTACAAACAAAATTTGATTGTATTACCATGATGTGAAGAAAGCAAGTTCATTACTCGAGGAATTTCTATTTTGGAATTTTTTCAAGATGTATATTCAAGCAAGGAATGGTCAAGAAATTTTTTTGTTCTTTCCCTTTTTTGTCTGGCACAGAGAAGTGAAATAGCTAGATCTAATCAAACACAATTCCCAGAGTGAGTTTGTTATAAGCAGAGATGCTATCATTACTAAAGTTCACTATATTTGTTCAAAAGAAAACTGTATAAAATACATGTAAAAAACAATAAGATTTCTTCTCATAAAATTAACTCTTGTCAGTGATTTGTACTATAATGCAGCATCCTTGGATTATTTTTTTTGTTTTTGCAGGAGGTGTCATTGAAGCATGTCCACCATCAGAAAGTATCACCACCCTGACAGCTGACATTCTGATTGAACCCTCAGGAGCTGTCAGTCTTTTAACTTGCGGAGATCAGATTCACGCAGAGAGTCAGTTCTCCTGTTGGGGTGTGTCTGTGCCACAATGTTCCGTTGAGCCCCCTATGTTGAATGCTATGTGTCAGAAGGTTGGTGATGCTTGCAAGTCCAGAGGCATCATGGGATATATGAGAATTGATTTTGTTACTTTCATCGACCCCAAAACAGTAAGTATAATCATAACCAATTGAAGAATGAATTAATAACTTGTCATGTGATCAATTGAAATGAATCTTGGGCAAATCTTTTCAGTATACACATTTATTGGCACCAGTGGAAAGGGAAATGAGTGTACTTTAATTTGATGCTAAACTAATTTAATTATATCTCTTTCTCACTGAGATATTCACACTCAGATTCCTTCCAGTTACCCCAAGGCCAGCAAAATCTGATTTTTTTCAACCAATTTGATATCCAATTAATTTCCCTGGTTGCACAACATTTGATGAGTGCATAAGTTTACAGAACCCACCTGGGTGATGGATGTAATTTGATTCATTTAGAACATTGCAAGTCAAAATAATATAGAGATTTATGCCTTGCAACTGTATTCAAGAAAATATGTGACAAAATATCCAACACAGCCATTGTGCTTCTGTATTATAGTCCAGGCATAATTGTCTTTCTTGACTTCATCTATAGAGTGTTCTTCGGTGTCACAAACGGTAAATTATACTGTGATCTGAGAAAGAATCTGAGATGATATTTCAAGGAAAATTAGTCAATTTTTTTAGGCATTTTCAGATCTCGCATGAGATTAATGTGTGCAATATCACTATCATCAGGTTTCACAATAACTTTTGATGTTATTCAGTAAGTAATATCCCTACAATGTGAAACATCACATTTATGCGCAATGACATTGTTTTAAAATCTTTTGTCCTGTCAACTGTTGAGATGTCAGTTTGTCAGACTGATTACAAAAAAATATGAACTATCTTGAACCATAAAAGTAGCAATAGAACTGTTGGTATACAATCGTTTCCATAGTGGAATTTATTAATTTCCAAACATAACAGTTTAGTTCTAGAGGCATTACAAGTCAAACACTTTCTTACAATATTGTGTGTAATTTGGTAAGGAGCTCAAAAAAGAAATTAAATGGTTAGTCTTTGAGCTACTCTGTCCCTTCACAGTTTTAGGGTTAATCATCAAAGTGACAACTAGCTGATATTATTCCAACATTGACTTTTTATAGTGCAAAAATATATAATTCCAAATAATTCTTGTTTGTAGGAATCAATATCATTTCTCATTCTAATCTAGATTTTTACTTTTCAACACAACACAAACTTCATCTTACCTGCTCAGACTCTAGATAGAGTTTACTAACACTTTAAGAGTTACAGTCACTTTTTTTTTTATCTGGATCACTCATAGACTTTCCTTGTTGTTCTGTTACATGTCAGTTCTAAGTACTTTCATTCATTTCATTTCAGATGGATCAACAGCTGTGGGCCATAGATCTATGCCTGCATTACAGTGATCACCTGGCCATGTTCAGGCTGATGGAGTATGTGACACATGGCACCTTCAAGCCACAGTCTCACAATTTTGAAGTCAAACTACCACAGGACAACCGACCACGCAGAAGAAGACTGGCAGGGCAAGAGGAAGAGGTAAGCCTGTTTTACTGTTTTCAGATACACCTATTGCTTATCAAATTATCACTTTCAGTGCTAGATTACTCATTAGCCTATGAGGTATTTCGAGAAAAATCATATGACTGAGGATTTTCACTCACACGCTGATTTGTTTACTTGCTCTGCGCATGGCAGACAAATCTTGACGAATGATGAGCTTTCAAACCTGACACATCCTATAAACAAAGCCACATGTTAGCGATGTTGCCTCGGTCATGTGACCGATCTCAAAATACCTCATTCCTCAGTTTCTTGTGGAGTGATATTAATGATCATTATCAACTTACAAACTCAAATATCTTGACTGGTTTAGCGAAGAATGCGCATCTTCGTAAGGAAAATACTAGAAAACAGATGTAGGCCTATATTAAAGGTTTCATTTAATTTTTTACAAATTTAGTGGGTAGAAATTTATATGACATAGGTAAAATGTCAGAAGTGTTGATTTGTACAATTGCCAGTGACAGTCATAGCAGCTTTTGAATTTGTTTTTCAGTTTACAAACATTTGAATGTTGCCCTGTATATCTGAGGCATACATCAGTTTGACATCTCAATCATTTATCATCATATCTGTGAATTTTAAAACAGGTTTCCTGCAAGAGTAATGGGAAAAAATAGAAAAAAAGATGCATCAGAAATGTCAATCATCTTTTCAACCATTTGCATTCTAATGATACCAAATCTATACCATTGGCTATTTATGTGTACAGTCGGAATCATTTATAACAGGACCACTTATAGCACGAGCATCACTAATCGCTATGTACTCTCCGTCTTTGACATTAGTAAAATATTATCTTGTAACCAGTAGCCTGTGATTGTCGAATCACTTACGACAGGATACCTGACTGCTAGACCCACAAATATTGTCCACCTGTACACCTAGCGGTACTTCAAAACTGCCTGAAGGGCATAAGTGGGTCAAGTACACTACAAACAATCACTTGACCACTATCATTTCATCTGCTTTGTTCACTGGGTGTGCCGTAAGGTGGGGAGGGAATGGGTGGTGGGCAATGAGATGAGCCAAGTGGCTTGAGGAATCAGGAAGTGAGAGAGATGGCTCGATAATAAACAAAGTAGGCTGAGGTGGTGGATCCACATGGATAAAAAAAGGACTCATATGTGTACCTCCTAATGTTAGGTAAGATACACACGTATCTTACCATTTGGCTAGCCAATCAACAATGATGAAACCTGCCAAGTGAAACTGCTTTTGTACACATTTTAAGGTGCTAATATAGCAATGTGTTTCAACTGCTGTATGACTGGATCTAGCAAGATTTATTCCCATCTCATATTCTGTCACTTTGATAACGTTCCTTTTCCCCACACAACCATTGTAATACTAGTAATTATTGCCGTTCATCCCAATCCCATACCAATGAACGCAAGAGATTGAGCACAAGGGGACTTGTACAGTAGAAGAAGGGGAACAGTGGGTGAGGTAATATGATACCCTTGATCTTTCAGTGAGCTTAGGCTCGGTTCTTGGCACTGTGTTGGGGACAGCAATGGGTGAAAGTCAGGCTCATGGCCGGCCAGGCAATAAAGTGTCGTTGTGTTAGATATCCATGTGATTTGTTGCTTTGTAAGACTTTTGACTATTGGTCAGTACTAGTCCATGAACATGCTGTGACCTCTAATACGCGTATAATGTATCGAGTTAGTATACTGTTGTCATCATTGCAATGGCTTTTGCTGAATCACACAGAAGTTAAAGAATTCAATGAAGGGAGACTATCCATGAAAAAAAAAGTCTTCTATAAGCAGGCAATAGGCTAGCAACGTTTTATTCCTCTTATTCAATGTGTGTCCGTTATAACAGGATCCGCTTATCACAGAACTTTTTTTTGGTCCCAGCAGTCCTGTTTTATCAGGTTTCCACTCTAATTGTTTTCCTTTCATTATTGCAGCTTATGCCCAATAACAATCGTTACTCTGTGATGAGCACTCGCCTGCTACACACCAATCTGGCAGTTGTTCATTATAGCGTCTATTTCCAGATGTGCAGGGCACATGGCATTGGCTATGACATTAAGGTAATCATCACAATATTTGTTTGGAAACTCTTATTATGAAAGATAACAATTTTTAGAAATAGCTCAATGAGAAGACAAGTTTCTCAGAAATAGGGCATTTCTTAAGTTGTCTCCCATGCTGAACCCAGTCAAACAGTGAATTTTTTACACAGTGAGATATCAACAAACCTACACAACCTTGGTCAGTGAGAGAGAAAAACTACAGGCAGTGCTATCTGCAAGCATCCATTGGATTTGATAACTGAATCAAAGAAGTCGTAGGTGTTCTGTTTCTTGTCCACAGAGTATCTTTTAATACCTCATTTGTAATGAGAATTAAGAAAATTCACATTCAATGAGATTAATGGGATCACTGTGCTTGATTGGTGGTTGGCTTACAAAATATTTTCTTAGGGTATTAAATGACCAGTCAGAGTGGGAGGCCTTTGATTAGGTACATGTAGGCTATTATGAGATACAGGATTAGAACCAGTTTATTGCTCTGAATTTTGTTGCAAATCTTGTGATCAACAGGACAAAACAGGCACAGCTTTCACACTGATAGACAGTTTCAACAGGGAAAGATTAGGAATGATGTGAGTACGGCACTGACATTCATCTGGGCTTTAACTCACTGAGCCCTAGGCCTTAGCTCACCGGCTGCTGCTGGTGTCTGATGATTTCTACCATTTTTTTAGAAATAAGAAAAAAATAGTAAATTTAAATGTATGTATCAAATGTTATGTCAATTGATAGTACAGTGAATGTTCTTTGCAATTATGGAATTATTTTTTACAATATTCGAAGTAGTTTGAAAGATATAGAAAAAAAGAAAAAAGGGGGAAATTTGGGGAAAAAAACTTTCCGACATTCACAGAGTGCAAGATACTACTCACCAAACTGAGAAAAATAATCCAAACTGTCAAATAAAGTATATTCAGACACATATGTCTAATCCAAACACATGATTATGCATGTAGATCTGCCACTTCGTCAGCTTTGATGGGATACAATTCAAACATAGGACAGCACAGGGAGCTTTCTACAAAAAAATGTTATAGCTGCTTTTCAGTGTCAGCGAGAAAGATGTTTGAAAGAATGTGATTGCTGTGTCTAAAGCAAAATGATAGATTAGATCACTACATAAATCTTGAATTAGACTTATATTGCACATATGACAAGAGGAAGAACACAGTGTGTGTGTATCGCACAGGGATCAAGTCCCAAAGTCATACTAGGTCTAGATCTAGTTTCCACATGTTGAGATACCACGCATGCAATGCATATATTTTGCGGCAGTCTAACAAAATTAATAATATCAGGAAGGCCTTCTGCATCACTTTCATTGGTTGAGTCGGATTCTACATTGCAACTAGTCATCATAATCATCTCCAACATATCAGGAGTCGAAAGACGCCATCTTCGAAGATGAAAACAACGCGAAAATGAATTAGGCCATGGGTCAGGATTTCCTCTCCTACAAAGTTATTTTAGTAGTTTCCTCCAATTTTATTATCTATAATCGTGTCTGATTGGCTAAAAATGTGTACAGCTAAAAATTGATCAATAGAGAGATTGTTTGCCATCATAATCTACAAAGAAGTCCCATACCAATATAATCGGGGTTAGGATTCAATGGTTTCCTGGGAATACCAATACGATCGGGGTTAGGGCTCCATGAGTTAATCATTATACTGATGTCAATGAGCTGCTGTCAGTCATATGAAATTATCTGTCAAACATTTTGAGCATATCAGTAAATTATGGCAATAACTGCTAAACTGCATAATGTGTTTTTTTTACTTACCTAAACATCCATTTTTTTCTGAAATGAATACCAAAGTTTCCAGGCTTTGCTATTATGATGGTATTCATTTACATGTTAGTAGATGAGAGCAGCCAGTGTGCTCCATATACATGTCAGCTTATGTTCATGGACTGACCCAGATTTCTCTTTCATTACATCCCTTATGTTTCAGCCACAAGTTTATTCTTTCTAAATTCTGTAAATTGTAGCCTATATTAAAAAGCATGAAACTGAATAGCACTACTTATAAAAGTTGCCTGAAGTACTCCATATTTTAATTGAACTGTCACCAGTGTAACCCAAAATGAATTTGACATTTTTTAAATCTGTTTGTCCCAGAACTATTGGAGATAATCTACAGGGTGCTCTGGCAACATTTGCCAGGAATCTGTCAGTCATCCATCAAGAGATTTCTGCACCCAACATGCAAGGTGTCACCAATTTCAAGGTAAGAAAGCTGCCAGTGACCATTTTGGTAAAAGAAGGCGTAGGTATGACCAATCAAATGCACAGAGGTCTAAGGCTACTTACATCAAGAACTATTGACTGTGTGGCATGGTATCTACATGTAGTTCTCAGCATGGCATTCTTTGCTGTCCATAAACAATTATCGAATCAGACTAGGAGTATCTTCTTTTTATAAAAAAGTCTGTGCTGTGCATGTTAGAATTTTTCCTGTATTTATCATGATGTACTTTTGCTTTGCATTTTAGTCTCTGCCAGTAGCAATAGTATATATTATGTATGTTAAAGTGAATCTGTCAAGAAAAACTGTCATCACCAAACTGCAAAAATGTAATATTAATGTTCTACAAATATTGTACTCGGAAACATAACAATGCCCATAAACATGAAACAGAATACTTATGTTGATGACCGCAATTAATGCATATCGTCGGTGTTATGCTCTAACCGTGTAACTGGAAAAATTTGATTTTTTTTTTTTTTAGCCAAGGATAGCCAGAAAACTACATAGATTTTCAAAATTAAATTGTCATGAGAACACAGAATAGCTTTTGGTATAATCAAAGACACCAGAAAAATTGTTTTACAAAATGAAATTTAGAAATAATACAGTTTTTTTAGTCTCCTGAAAAAAAATCCCAAATCCAGTTACTCGGTTAGAGCATGACACCGACGATATAGTTTTTCTTCTATTCAGATCTATCATTAAAATAAATCATTATGTGAGTGAATGATGTTGAAGATCATCATTGCAGTGCTCTGTGATATTGACATAAGTCATTGTCAACATCTTTAACCCTTTGAACCCTGGTCACCAGTGCCTGAAAAACCTCTGTCCTTGACTTCCTGGGCCAAGAATGCACATTTCTCGTCTTATGTTCAATATCTTTTGTAAACACAAACCTCAAACACGATCATGGGCGCAGACATTAGTAATCACCGTGGTCCTAAATGACCTTCCCCAAAAGTGACCGATTAGATCCATTTTTAACTGAAGTGGGCACGTAGTACTGGAGTAAGTGTTTGAGCCCGGTCTACCAGGCTATGGGGAATTTGACACTGGAAAATCTGCCCAGTATACAGGGCTGTAGGGTTCAATAGGTTAAGATGTTGGGACAAAATCTTCTACACCACAAGTCACTACATGAGTTATGCCATTGTGATTACTATTAAATTAATACATAATGCCATTGGTGCTTCTCTTTTTTGAAATGCTATGAGACATCCGTTACTTTTTTCTTAAGACTGACCCAGGCCATTGTCGAGAGCAGTGATGATATGATATATTTTTTTCATTTACTCATGTATCAGTAGGAGAACATTGTATGTTACTCTTACAATACATAAAAAACAGTCGCTTGCCAGTGTTATCACCCGCAAAACCCACAAGTATTCTACGCATTCCTTTTTCATGTATGTGGCAATCCTAAAATCAGTGGCAGAAGCAAAAATTAAGCTGATAGAAAGATCATCATGTTTAGGCTGAGTCCAGTCTAGGGTTTGGCTTATGAGTGTTAATAGATAGACAAGCATGTCATAATCAGAATACATGTATGTAATTTTGAACTTAAACTACGTTTAAAATAAAACACAGAATCTCTGCAATAGAGAAAATACTCTACATAGCCGTACAAGATGAAATGAATGAAAAACAAACTTCCTTTAACTTAAGATGAAACGCAGAATCTGTGCAATAGAGAAAATACTCTACATAACCATACAAGATGAAATGTCAGTTAAAGAGGAATATGGACATACACAGATTTATGTATTCTGACAGGCAGCTTGAAGATGGATCAACATATTTTGTGAGATTTGAGGCTAATCAAATGAGCAGGGTGTAAAATGTTGATAGTAAATCATACACTGTCCATGTTTCCTTTCCTCTGCCATCATTTGATTTCAGTCATTCAGTCAGAATACCAGGTCATGGGATTCCATGAGATTAGTTGAAAGTTATGGACTTAACAGTTCTTTCCATGTTATCTTGTAAATGACACAAAGAAGTAAACTTTGTTCTCCTTTTTCTTTTTTTTTTAAATATTTATTCATATGTGAGCTTTTTTTTCTTTTTTTTTTTTTTTTTGTCCCCCATGTTTGCTTGCATTTATTTCTAAATATGATATTAATCAATTTAATTTCAAAGTTGAAATAAACATTTCAGATTTGATGAGCACATAATATTATTTCATAGTTGTTGATTTGGGTTCTCCAGATGTTTTTCAGCATAAGATTTTTGTTGGACTTAAATTATATGATGGTATGGCTGGCATTTGTCACAGGACCAGGTGGAATGAAGCAGTTGTCAAAGAGGAGGGGCTTAATTGAGAAAATTGTGGATTTCACTGACCATAGTTTGTAAAAGTTAATTTTGAATGGGATTATCATGACACACAAGAATTTTATCTACATAATTTTTAAACCAAGTATTATTATTTCCAAATCACTAGCACCAGTAATTCTCTAGTTTGAAAAATTAGACTTGGGGAGTAGGGACCTCCTGCGGTAGCTGGAAATCAGATGGTTATGCATTCACCAGCTGAGTCCATTTTTTTTTTCCCCTTTTTAAATAAAAATACTGCAATTTTTATATTTTGCTGTAGGAATTTGCTATGAACAAAACAATAGAAGATGAAAGTTTTTTTTACTTTTACATGAAAACAGATTGACATTCCTGTGTAGATATAAGTCTCATGTTTTCCTAGTTGTGCGATATTTTACTCCAGAGCTTTTTTTTCTTCTTCAAGCCTACAGCTGTTTTCTCAACATGAGTTTTCCTGCTAGATTTTGAACTGAATGTCAGGTGGGTCCTCAGGAATTAAAATTTGAGACTGTGTATTTTCGAATGAATGTCCTCACAAAGTATCCTTTCCTTCTTACCCGAGTTATTGCTTTTGTTATCTTTTTTTTTTTTTTTTTAGTTTTTTCTTGCAAGTTTTTTGTTGTTGGTTTTTCTGTTGTATTTAAACTGTTCCATGCTAAATTATCATCTCAGATCTAAATGCACGGGATGTTGTCCGCTTGAGGCGATCACTTTCCTCGGTGATGAGAGCTGCCATCATATCTTTAGTACATGTTCTCTCCCCCTCTCCTTCACACCTCCCAAAATGTACTCACTAGGTTGTTTCACTGACGATGCAAGCATTGTTTACTGACATAGAGATAAGGTTAATGGTTTGAAACAATGCAGAAATAGATTACATGTTCACAAATGTTCAAATTGACAACCTCTGTATTACAAGCACAGCCAGTCATCTAGACCCACAGATTTAACAACAGCACAAATCAGTTCATTGGTTAGTGCAAGACGTTATTTTGCAATTTCAAGAAATTTGAATTCTGTGAGCTGTAAAGGGTAAAAAAAGTAAAGTCTCTTTCTCACCAAACACCTCAGCTACAACACAGGAAACAACAGACTCCTGCAGCAGTCTGAGTGAGTTCATCTCTTTTGGGACATCTTGCATCTGATCAGTCTGATCAATCGTGAACTGTATAAGGAAACACCATCGGAATTGTTACTGCAAGATCTGTGAAGTGAAACGGCTGACGACAGATTTTCAGAGCTTTGTCTCCTTGATCTGTCAAAATAAATCTGAGAAAAAAAGCTAAGGGTCACAAAGTAAGAAAATGAGACCAAGACAGGTACACCGTCTACCCTTCACAATCAGATATTACAAGCATCAACAGATTTGGTTACAAAAGGCACTATATGAGTTGGAGACAGCTTACTGTGTATATGTAAAGACCATCATGGCACTACTACAGAAAACAGAACTATGACACGTAGAACAGTTCATACTACTACATAGTATTAGTAGTGTTGTAATTTCCAAGGGCAATTATTTCTGTCTTAAAAAATATGTTTGACCATTCAGAGCATCTATCTATTTGAGGGATATGGGCTTGCAGATTAATCTGATGATATACATGTACATTTGAAGAAGCCAAAACACCGTGAGGGGAGCATAATAATCTTTTCACTGTTTGGATTATCTTCACACTCCTCGTTTGTCTCACAATGTCAGAAACTATTCTGTGAAATGAATTGGATGTCAAATGTTCCATGTGCAGAGTTATTCAAATTATTGATGTGCAAGGAAACCGATAAGACTATTAAGAGTGTATTGTGCTCTGGTGAAAAATTCTGTATAGCTAAAACATTTATGTACCAAGGTCTTCACATTCAGTATTAATTTCTGTAATCTATGGTCAGCTGAATTCTTTGTTTCCTAAAAACTCTCCGTTTGACATCAAGATCATTTCAATAGGTTGTAATACAACTTGTATGATGAATGAATTAACGTCTATTTCTATTTCATTGTTTTCGTGTTGTGTGTGATATTCATTTTCCTCCATTACTAAACAGACAAAGATACAGATCTTGATATACTTGTACTCTGTGATGTTGATAACTTATAAGTGATAAGTAGGTGGAGAGGAAAACACCACTATACATATTCGTGTGTACAAATGTACATAAGTACGTGACACAAGGAAATCAGGCTTTCGTCAAATTTTGGAGTTATTGATATCAGTGTTAAGCTTATTCGTTTCCTGTACTGTGTGTGAAAAAATTTTGTTCTAACCAATGAAGAATTCGAGCTATTGACAATAAAAGACGATGGGGGTGACCTGTTGCTGCTGCTGAATTTATTTTGAAAGTGGCAGAGTACTTTTGTAAGTCCTCATTAAGCTTTGTCAACCCATGCCGCGAAATTTCAATTTTTGGGCTTTTATTCAATCAATTTCAGCAGTTTTAACTCTGGAATGCATTTTTACATTGATATAGAAGGGCTAAGAGAAGGAAAAAAAAAATGCCTTCAAAATTTGTTCACTGTTGAAAAACACATAATTTCTCTGGTTGCCTCAGTTTGACGAGCGCCTGATTTCAGTGTGTCACATCTCATATTATTATGTACATGTACTGTTTCTGCCCTATTAGTGCAAACCAGATTAGAATTTCTGCATTAGGTCCCATTGGTTTTACCTGAATGCAAGATGAACACAGGAGTATTTATGAAAAGTGAAAATGCAAATGCAGCTGAGATCAGATTCAAATTTGGAGAAAGGTAAGGTTGTTTTTTTTTTTTCCTTCACCCCTGTTGTCGTATGTGGTATTGATGAAATTGGACTTGCATGTTTATTTTTCAAAATTTGTACATGTAGTTCAGTTCATTTTGTAGAACAATGAAGTAAAAGGCAGCCCCGGGCTAATCTCGTAGTTTCATATGGCCTCATGCATAATAATAGTCATAATACTAAAAAAAAATTGATTTAGTAGCAAAAGCATTTCCACTCTCAGTCTCACATACATGCAAAGATCAGGAATAATCAATGAATCAGTCACTGGTAATCAGTAAATATTTCATTCTACATCTGAAAATACTCTTAGCAAATTATTATTTTCACCTTAGTTGTGACAACTAAGGTGAAAATAATAATTTGTTGTGTTCTCCTGGGCACATATCTGGTAGCTTAAGTACGGAAAGTTAGTTCTTTTTCTTTTGATAAAATTTGTCATTGTCAGGTTTGAGTAGCCAATAATATGGCATTGCTTGATTCGTTCAAGAAATATGTAAGGGCTTACTTGGTAACTGCCTTGTGCAAAAATAATGGTCAGTAAATTTTCAGTGCATGTTTGTTTTGAATTGATGGTCTTTTCAGGGTACTCAGAAACTTAGACCTATGCATGTAAAGTTTGTGTTTGAAAAAAATCATATCTTATATGTCTTTCTTATCAAAGAAAATATGCATGTTTTCTTCTAGATCTAGTTTAAATATCACAAAGCTGAGCCCAGTGAAAGTATTTAATGTATCATTATGTGAGCGAGTGAAAAAAGCCCAAAGTCAATGGGGAATTTGTTGAGACTAATTATGAGCTCACAAGAATTATTTGGAATATGAATACCTCAGTACAGAAAAGTTGTCACTAATATTTTTTTTGTGTTTTTGTTTTTTTTATCCAAAGTCATGCATGTGTTATTTTATTACTCTTCTTGGCTGATACCAACAGTTCCTTATATGAAAAATTTGGCACCTGAATGATTTCACCTATTTTGTAACATTTTCATTTCAATACCATATTATTGCAAAAGTACATGTGTACTGAATTTGGGCAGATACATCGGCAAGTACATGTATTTTGCATTGGTTATTGATGGATTTTATTATTGTCACTGTGTGACTATTTGTTATTTAAAATTATATTGTCGCTCCGTTCGCTGTCCATGCATATGAGTAATTTTAGCTGGACCTAAAAGAACATCAGTTTTGCAGATTTAGTTGTCAGAGCATAGTAACAGAAATCATCATTGGTCACTTTGTTTGTGAGGTGCGTAACAAGCTGGGAAGAATACTTCCGGCTTAGTGGCCAGTTTCTATGAAATATGTCTTATGCAGACAGCACCCAGTTCTTCATTATCCGTGCATAGCCACGGCCTCACCCATATATAGGCATAGTGCTCTCTGTATGTCACTGGTCCTCCCAACATATCAGAATTTGTATTTGTCAGAATAGTTTTCAGTTAAGAGAGGTCATAGAGGAGGGGCTATTTTTACATGTCCTATGATAAAGCAGATTTACCTGATCTTGATGGATTGGCAGACAGTGAACGGCACCAACAATTATGTAGTTATAATAAAATTACCATTAAAATTACCATCATCCTTTTTCATAGTTCATGAAGACAGTGCAGTTGGCAGGCTATGCCTTAAAGGCTGGGCAACACAACTGTGTCAGTTCACCTGTATTTGGAGAGAGTCAGTCCCTGTCAATTGTGAGTTGTAGTGCAATAAGACAGGTTTTAAGCACATGCCTTCTCTCTTTCTATTTCATACTGTGTTCCAATAAAAATATACATGTACTCACCCTTAAGGTGACAATA
Source organism: Peronia verruculata (assembly GCA_038406235.1). NCBI lineage: Eukaryota > Metazoa > Mollusca > Gastropoda > Systellommatophora > Onchidiidae > Peronia > Peronia verruculata. The sequence continues at coordinate 21,513 of JBCAUA010119635.1, forward strand.
AATGCCATTAATTATTGACTTGAAAGCAAGATGAATGGCTAAATGCAGAAAGAGATTACATGTTAAAACTGACCACTGCGCTTGTATCAACAGCTAACGAATAGTCAAGAAGTCAATAAACAGTGCATTTTTTGTCATTTGAGGACTGAGTACATTTTTGGGGGGATATCCTATGCTCATACAGCATAGGTGATAACTTCAAAGAGGGCCTTTCATGTTTATTTATAGCTTTTGTTCTTAATTTTGAGGGATATTGGTCTTGCATTCAATGTACTCTTTATCGTTCAAGGATCAACATCTATCATCATATTTGTTTGACGAACAGATTGATTGAATTTAACCAGTGAGTGCTCGGTACACATATAGACAGAACCTATTCATGGAAAATCTGGGAAATTTTTCCTCCATTTATATCATCATCTGCCTGAATATGGGCTACATATTGTAACATGTTGTTGTTTTCCATCTTGGTTCTTGTGTTGCTTTCCTTTGTATTTTAGTTGAATGTGTTTTGAAGCAAAGCAAAATTGTTTTGATCATTAAAAATATGAAACTGATTCTGTGACTTTTTCCATTGCATTTGTTTTTTTGTTTTTTTTTTTGTGGATTTAAGTGGATTTTGTTGTTGTTGCTGTTTTTTCTAAATGGGAGGACAAAATATAATGTACCGGTACCATAATCAGTGTAAATTGAAGGTTCATGGGATATTGAAATTCGTTGTTTGGGATGTTCTATTTTGTTGAGGCAAAGCCACTTAGGTGGGTGGGGGAGAGGGCATGTCCTGAAATCGGGATTTTGCTCAAAAGGTTCAGTTTTGAGCTTTTGTTTGCTCTTAAAAGTTATGCCTTTAGATAATGTAATAATGTTCTAAACAAGTTGATACAGCTGTATATCAATTCCAAGGTCTTGAAAGGGTGGTCATTCAGAGGTTGACCAGTATCTTTAATATGAAGATCCTGGCTCAGTTGGGCCTCAATATTCAATGACAGGTTATCAAATCACTTGTGGTTTATCACAATGGCTCACTTATTCCTGAAGGCTGATCTATCATCACACTTGATCTTCACCAACCACTGTTAATTTTTTTTTTTTTCACTTCTTTTGAGATTAAGAAAAATTTTTGAAACAGACAATACTAGTTTTGATGTTGATAGGGCATAACTAGATGTGGAAATTCAAGTTTTTTTTTGCAAACTGGAAAAGTGTATGGTGGAAAATTACAGTCTCTGGTCATGACTCATGAGTATGCACAAAGTCTATGTGCAATTGGATCCCTCTTTCAACTTTCATATGTGCAAACAACAAACACAAACATTATACCTATATATAATATACAAAAATTTAATCTTATACATATAATATAAGTTATAATAAAGCAAATAAAAAACACTAATCCTTGCAAGACAATAACTTCCTTACATATTCATGATATTTTATTTTTGCAACTTGTGTAAAACTTAAATGCAGTCAAGTGATTTGGAAAGAGATGGCAATAACTGCAGTACATGTATGCACCTCAGAAGACAATCACTTTCTTCTGGTAATGAGCGCGACATACTGGGCAGGTATTTCTCATGTCCAACATGGCAATTTGCTCCAATGTCTGGAGACACGTACTGTGAAATACGTGTGTGCAGGACAGCAGCACTGTGCTACGTACGTGTCGTCTCTGTGGGAGACCCTCTTGTAGATTTTGTGCATCATTACCACTGGCCAACATGTTGGAAGTTTTGGCTTTCTGTGATTGTGAGTCACACTGACCACCAGGGTATCCACTTTCAGCGTGTTTACGTGTCTGATTTTTGGTTTTGTTTCTGCTACCACCATCTTTTTGCTCTTGTTGGTTTGCCTCCTGCAGACCATGCCCAGGTTGCCGACTGAGTTTCTCTAGTAATTTTCGATCTTCCTGCTGTCTCTTTGTTTTGCCAGCAGCCATAGATTTGGTAGGTGAGTTTGACTGAGCTTTTGTCTTTGTGTGTCCATGAGTGTGTGTGGCCGTATGGTCAGGCACTGCAGTGACGTTGTCACTGTTGTTGAAGTCACTCGTCAGTTGTAATTCTGTCAAACAGATTGGGCACTCCACGTCTCCTCTCTCCACAGCCTGAAGGGAGGACAGAAATTCTCATTTAACTCTATAAAAGTGTCAGACAAAACCAGTACAGAACAAATTTACAATGATATTCATACACGTTATAACAGTGGCATTGACACCTAGTGCCATCATACTGTATTGAGGTTGTTCACAAACGAATTTAAATGTAAAGAATGAACATATCATTGAGCAGATTAATCCCCTAACACCTTTTCAGGCCATCATACTCGATATCATACTAAAGTGTATCTCCAATGATCATAATCTGTTTGTTTCTGTTTTAACCTTTAGTGGTAATATAAAGCAATGACACTGTGTTAAAACCCCATTGAAAGCATATAATCCATTTTAAATGTCTCACGGCCAGTCGAAATAAAGACACAAGTCGCTGGGCTAGATCCGAGAAATCGGGCTTTGAATGTGATGAGGGGGGTCAGATATTGATTTTTTATTTTATTTTTTATTGCAAAAATCAAAAGTACATTCATTTCTGAACAAGACAATATCGTCCTAAGCCCAGATTTACATATATTTCTTCATTAAAATCAGGTTTTTGTGAGGTAAGCCATGGAGATTTATGTATTCGACTGTTCATTTAAACACGATTTTCTCAGAATTTCGGTCATTGCTGAAAGGTCCTCCCTTGTCTCTTTAAATTGCAATATCTGTGGCTAGAATAAAAGCTAGCTCAAAATTTTTTTCACACCCTGAAAGGGTATAAAATAAGCTTCCACATGATACCAAAACCCCATATGGTGAAAATTGACATACGCCTCATTTTGACTGCCCTTGAGACAAATGAGTATACTGAGTGTTTTCCACTCCACCTGATCTTCAGGTCTTTCCTCTGTGTTCCTCTCTTATGGTGTAGAATTACAATCCTCATCATTCCAAATTGCCAAATGATGTAAACTGACATTGTAAGACTAAGAAAGGATAAGAACCTTGTCCGTAGAGAATGCTTTTTACAAGGGATTTACCCTTCTATGCAAAGACAGATACATAAACAGCAATATAAACGAATATATGAAAATGTGATATAATGCATGTATCTTATGACCCATAGAATAAAATATGCTCGCTATATGTTTCTACCCAAAGGGCTCCACCAATCTTAGCTGCAAAATGCGATGATTCTCTGAGTGGGGATGCTGGTCCTGAAATGCAGGGACTAGAATATCAAAAATGGAGTTTTCCTATTTTTTCACACTTTGAACTCTTCTCATACCAGAAAAAAATGGGTGGAGCCAGAAACATGCTTTATGCCCCAAAATGTCACCAATCCCGCACCATTAAATGACTATAGAGAGATTATGAAAATTCAGTTGCAATTCTCTCAATATGGATGATTTCTTCACTTTTTTCTCTAAGGCTTTTTTATCTCTCAACCAATTGCCTTCAAATTTGGAATACATGTATACATCCTCCATGCGTCACTTTTTATGAGTTGCATTTCCATTTTTGAAGGAAAATTTAATAGTTGGTGGACAATTCAACAAATTTTACATCCGTCAATATACATATTTTAAAAATTTATAAAAAATATATGATATATAAACAAAAGACAAATGCATTTTGTCTTTTACATAGGGTTATATTGTAGCTAATTTTCGAAACACGAAATCTGATATAGCGGCGCTGTCAGGGCAACTGGATGTAAAATAAATTTTTTTCCACAGTTTTCCTCTAACTTACCCATGCTGAATCCGAATTTGAAGTGTAAAATATCCCTAGCTCAAGCGTTCCAAAAATCACTTTCAGGACCCCCCCCCCCCACCCTACAAAAAAAAAATCATTGATGAAAAGAAAGGGCCTGCAACCAAGGTGTCAGATGTCACAGAATTTAATGTCTAGAATTTGTGTTCTCACTGGAAAGGTAAATGAGTATATTTTACCTTGGATATTCAGTTCAAAGTTCAATTCCTGTGACCTCCATGGCCAGTAAAAGCTGATTATTTCAATAAAGTTACTTTTGGCATCTGATGTTTCACAATAAAGCCCTCCAGCAGTTAGCAGATGCAAAAGTGAACAATAATCCCTTAAATTTCTCTTGCTCATGACTCTGCTTGATGAAACAGTCCAAGTTCCATCACCCACTGGGAGATTAGAATTAGATGTACCTTGAGCTGTATGGCCTCCCACTGTTCTGGAGGTATCTGGTTGTGGACTGCATCCCATTGGCTGAAGACTGCCCGACTCTGCTGGACGCTTGAGTCAATTTCCCGCAGGAACTCAGCCATGTTGACATCCAGGGACCTGATCATGCGGTCCACAATGCCTGACAGCTGTGGCAGTAAAGACAAATAATCTATATTTACCTATACTGGACTTTGGCTTTTGTCCAAGAATGCTATAAGTTATAAGCAAGTAGTCTGAACACACTTAAAAACAATGAAATGACCACAATTTATTTATTTAATTTTTTTTAAACTTTCTCCACATAAAATAAATCATACACACACATGTAGGTTTTTTTTTTTTTTTTAGTTATCAGTTACAGGTTTGTGAGGTACCAGTAAACTTTATTTAAAACAATAATTTGATTATCACAAGCAAAAATGTGACTCTTCACTTGGTTTGCGAGAGTTAACTGACAGTGCTACCCACCACCTGGAGCAAGGTATGGACAACATTGTCTGCTTGTACATGTATAATTAATACTTCTTTGCTTACACTTACATTGTCAAGCACAATTAGCTGAATATGGAGCATTGTACATACAGCTAATTATCATAATAACAATACATATTAATATAGCGGGCAAGAAGGAAAAATACCTTTCCTTGCATATAATTTAAACAGAGCCAATAATTTATGCAACTGTCAACAATTTGGTTTTACCTGCAACGTAGGCAACCCTCTAGCCATATGCACGTGCAGATTGAAAGTTAGCCCATTTGATCAATAACATTTTACCTTTTCCTCATAAAACTTCTTCCTCAGCATGGGATCCTTTGGGGGCACAGTTTCTCTCAGCTGTCGGTACCAGCACCTGACCACATAGCCACGCCACCAGGCCTGGATTCTGCAAAACAGCAAATACCAGTGCCATTTATAGCATTGTAAAAATTTCAGAATTGAGGCATTGAGACTAATTGTCCTGATTTAAATACAAGCAAAGTGACACAACCAGATGCCCAGTATTATAACATGTACAAAGTCTTCCTATCCAAGATATCTTACTTTATGTATGTGTGGGGGAAAAAAACAAAATTTTGGCACTTTGAAACTTAAGCTTGATTCCTAAAAAAGCAAGCCATGCTGAAGATGATAGTTTTGTATTGTTCTGAAATGCAATATATTTTGTTCTGTGAAAGCACATTCAGACAACAACAGTTTTCCTTTATAATTAAGGAGCACAAATGATTTTTTTTTTTTCACTATACATGTGTATGTATCAATTAATTTTCAGAACAAACAATTACGCAAGACTTCGATGTTTCAGCAAACAAGTTCAGAAAACTGAGATACTGTATACGTGTCCATGATCTGATATGATCTCATTTCCATTTAAGGCCTCTGACTCCAAACCAGTTCTTCCAATTCTTGTGACTTTTAATTAGGCACTCAAGCATAAAAGCTATCAGTTCTTGTAAGTTACTAATTTTAACATTTTCATATGCTACATATATGTGTATATATAGACATTAAAGGTCTTGTGTTTTGCTTTCAGTTTTTGACTCAGCCATCAATAGTTTATGACTAGGGTGGGGATAACATCAGCTTGTCTTGGGTGTCCTTGATAAACATCCTCAAAAGTCGAGGCTTTTATTTTTTAACACTTTGACTACTTTGAGCCAACATAATAGGCTCAACTGTGGCACAGATAGATACTGCGAGTCAACATATTGGCTTGGTTTGTTTTTCTGCTTTTCCCTATTCACATTTCAATACTTCTGGTATTTAAATTCAATCCCTAGTCTACATCCAGTTGCCTTTCCAATAGTATATAACACAGTCATTTTGTATGAAAGGGAGCCAAACATTGAAAATTTCAAAATTCTAGCACTGCCAAAATTTTTACCCTCAGAAACGGCCTGGTCAAAGCATGGTAAACAATCCAATGGTCAAAGAGTTAAAATAAAAATTAATGATTATGACTTACAAGGCAGCACTTTTATGCTTGTGCACACGAGCTCCTTCATGGATCACTCTGGTCTGATACTGTTCATGGCGACACATAGGGCAAGTCTTTCTGCCAGTGAACCTCTCAAAGGCCTGAAGGCAAGCCTGAAACATAGGGGACAAGCCATTTCATAATTAGATCAATTGTTTCAGGGGTGTGGGGGGGGGGGGGATATGTGTATGTGTGCAGGTCATGAGAGTGATTTTTCGAATGCTTGAACTAGGGATTTTTAAGCTTCATATTCAAATTCAGTATATCCAAATTTGAGGAAAAGTGTGGACAAAATTTTTGTTTTGCATCTGGTTGCCATGACAATGCCGCCCTATTGGATTTCATGTTTTGAAAAATAGCTACAATATAATCCTATGTAAAAGATTAAAAGAGAAAATGCATTTGTTTTTTGTTCATATATCATATACATGTAATATTTTTCATAACGTTTTGAAACATGTATATTGAAGGATGTAAATTTCTCGCAATTTTCCACCAAACATCCAATTTTCCTTCAAAACGGAAATGAAGTTTAAACAAAAGTGATGCATTTTATTAAAACACATACTAAGAAGGATGTATCTTCCAAATTTGAAGGCAGCTGGTTCAGAAATAAAAAAGCCTTCGGGGAAAAAGTGAAGAAATCATAGGCCTAATATTGGGAAAATCACTACTAAGTTTTCAGAATCTCTCTATATAATCATTTAGTGGTGACGTGTTGGTCACGTTTTGGAGCCTAAAGCACGCGTTTCTGGCCCCGTCCCTTGTTTTTCTGACATGAGAAGAGAAATAGCAAAAACCCAGTTTTGATATTGTAGTCCCAAAGCCTTATTTTCAGATCAACTTTCATTCACAGCTAATGAGACATGTAACATACATTCTCAGACAACATGCATCATCAAACAATGAGCATTCTTTTTCTGTGATTCTTCAATCCCAGATCATCTATCAATTTGACGCTACATGAGAATGTTATTGGGCATTTGGTACCAAATTCTTTTTTTTTTAGGCCTATAGTTTTCACATGAGTAGTTAGATATAGACTATATTTATGTATTGTTCTATGAATCTATTGATCATAATGGCACTTGCCTTCAAATACATAAAGGGTTAACATCAATCTGTGAGCAAGTTTTCACCGATTACAAAATCTAAAATTGTGAAGGTAAAACTGTCTAGCTTTCAATGCTATTTACATCTATGAAAATAGTTATATTGGACCAAAATTATTCCTTATTTGATCCATGTACTGGTACACAAAGTAGTTTGTGTCATGAAAATCTTAAACACTTTCTAGCAATGCCAAAAAGTATATTTATCTTTATTTAATAGGCTAGCTAGTTGCATAACAGTGAAAATAAATTCATTTACGAAATAATCAGACAAACGAAGACCACAGGGAAAAAATGACAGTGGTCACAAAATCCAGTTTTCGTGGTTAGCTGCCCTAACAGTAGCCCTCCTACTGAACATTCGCGCCTTTTGTCTGCTTCTATCAAAAGACGATTCTAATACTATAAATAAAAAAATACAAGGATATATTTCTTAAACCAGAATCATACGTTTTCAAATCTTCTTATTCATTTTACATAAAACTAGTATTTTGTGAGTACCGTCATTTTATCCGTGTGGTCTTCAAATATTCTTTTTGACTTCCACCTGTTAGTGAACTGAGGAATATGTGCACTTTAGTTGAGCTAATTATATGTGGCGATAAAAAACTGTGAAATAATCAAATCTCTGATCCCGTACTCTGTGAAAGACATGGGTACATGACAAAAGCACTTGTTCTTGCAGACCAAAGTCCTCTTTACAGATGACACACGGCTCCTTAGAGTCATCTCGCTGGTTGGATTTCTGCTTGACACTTGACCACTCTTGCTCTGAGAGCAATGGCTTTGGTGCATGCACAAGGCCAAATTTCTGTGCTGAATAAAAGAAATATGACATGATTTAGTATTTAACAATATGGAGAATGAAAGAAGGTAGACAGGAAGAAAGGTGTTTAATTAATGAATGAAAAACTACTTTTTTGTCAACTGGAAAGTATTTAAAGGGAAAGAAAAGTAAAGGTACGAAAACAAGAGAGAAAGGTTACAGATTACATCATAACACATTGTTTACTCTATAACATGCCATACATTTTTTATTAACTCAGAGATTGGCGAAGTAAACAACAAACAGTTGAGAATGGAAAACTTGAATTTTTATGGAACTGAAAATGTGTTAAAGATTTCATAAATTTGCGATTTCCCTGAGATCATACTAAGAAATACGAGTAGGCTACTACTGAGGAGATATAACCATGATGATACTAATGTGGTCTGATCTTAACAGTGTTCTAGGAATTAGTCCCCCTGAGTTCATCTTTACGACATCACCCATTGTCTTCCAGACAGCGCATTCCCTGCCACATCGCTGTGCATGCATCACGTCATGTAGGCTATGGTCATTCCTTGCAATACAAACAGCATGTGTGGTCTAGTCCATCAACCCATTCAGTTGCCACATCACTCCTCCCCACTGCTCTATCTTCAGTGAAACCCACATTATACATTGCCTACCTCTACCTCTCCCCTATTATCAACAGCCTAAGGTGAGCAAGACCAGACATAAAATGGGCCTAATCAGATGTTCTGCTGCTTTGAGATTCAGTAGATAATGATAAAATCGCTTGTGAATCTGTGTTGAGAGTTCCAAAAATGTGTGACAATAATACAGAGAAAACATACGAACTTAAATGGGGCCAATAACAGGTTTTGGCATTTCCATGAATTGGAGATTTCCATGTTCAAGCTTTTTTGTGGTGGACTGTATATTGCTTAGTATGTATACATCAATTTTTTTTTTTTGGTGTGTGAAACACACTTACATGTACATCTATACAGAAATGGTTATCTTTTCATTCTTAGAGTTTAGTTCTTCAACAGCTATGAAATGTTGCTAATTTTACTTAAAAGTATTTTTAAATGAAGATTGTTCACTATAAAATCAACTTCAGCTCTGTTTAGTTTCTCATTATTGGAGGTATTAAAGAAACAAGCTACATATTTCGCCAAATGCTAAAAATTTACATTGTAGTTATAAAGATAATTTACTAGCCTACTAAACAACTTGTGGTTAAAGTTTTTCATGAATTATCTGGAGAATAATCATTTGGGAAAAGCATAAGGAAAGGTTACATATCAGTTTTGTGACAGTTCTAGCAATAAAAAACATACCCAGAGTCAATGGTGGGGGCTGTGCATCGAGAACATACTCCTTTTCATTTTCTGCATCCTCAGGTGTTTTTTTTTTCACTAAAAAAAGAAAGTGATAGTAGATAAACATTACTACAAAATAATACCACAAAGGCTTTTCATATCCAGGTAGGTTATGATGTATACGTGAAACCCATTTTTTAACATTGTTTTGGATATTATCAATGTATTTAGGAACTGCCCTTTAGAGCTTGAGGTTGTTGATTTTGATCATTAGGCCCAATCCCTTTTTCAGCTTATTAAATCAACGCTCTATGTAATTTATTTATAGTAAAACAAATTACATACATGTGCTTTCCTTATGGCATTTGATAACATAACAGGACTGGAAGATTCTGTACCATACATAGACAGAGATGCCATGGTATTCAGCCCTGAAATCAGGCTAGAAAAGGCAAAGCTTATGAAAAACATAATAAAAAGCAATGCCTCTGTAATCACAGTTAATGAGACAAACTTACAGCCTGTGAAGATGTTCAAATACCTTGGTTCCATTATATCAGATAAAGGTTTGAAATTAGAAACTATAGCAGGGATAGCACAAACAGCAGCTGTACTAAACACGAGTCCAGCCTGTATGGAAAAAACAATCTTATGCGTTCACTTGTAACAACAGTATTCTAGTATGCCTGCACAATATGGAAACCCAGTGTTAATTAACAAAGAAGGATCCTTGAAACTGAAATACACTCTGAAATGGTTATTAAGAAAACACTTAAAGTGAAACTTGCATTCTTAAGAAAGAATATTTGGGAACGTTTTTTTGCTACGTAATTGTTATGCTTACAATGAAATACATGTAAAACGGTGGGTTGATATGACAACTATGCTTTATAGTGAATGGCTTTCATTTCCCTAATCACACTTTTCTTTCATATTAAGCATAACCAAGACTAAGCTCAGGTACCAGACCAGTTTCCTCAGACAAACAAATCACCCCTGAGCACGTCAAGTAGCAATATGCACAAAGTGCTGTACTACTGTACTGCCCACCGAATGACACAACAAGCCCCAACAAAGAAATTGTCCATGAGCGCATCAAGTACACCAGCACTGACAATGTGCTGTACTGCCCAGCAGTATGACACAAGAGAGGTAAGGCCTGAGACACAAGCCTGTAGAAATCATGTACATGTATCTACCATTCCCTGTGCCACTAACATCTCACCCGTAGGTCATGGCGCCAATCGAGTATGATGTACTGTGAAAGGATGTCATGTATTACATGCATGTATGATGGTATTATGATTTCATTGTTATTTATAGCTACACAACCTCCGTATCAGAGGATTCTCCTGAGATAACCACCCCCATGGAGGATGAAAGGCTCATGTACACCATTAATTGTATCAAAGGATGGACTGACCTTTGTCTTTTCAATCATACATCATACACACTTCCACTTGCAGGCAGTCAGTCAGTCAAACCAGCCATGCTTGTCAGTGTTTATTGAAAACTAGGTTTGAGAAGTTGATAGGTATCCTTCAGTTTCATAATGAAAATTGTGACCTTCAAATGGACTACTATAAAGCTATTTTAGATTTTAGGCTGGCAATCAATGATTAATTCATTGAAACTAAACATGTTAAAAGCGTAAGAGAAAAAAAAGTTATGGCTGCAGTTCAAAAGAACACTCATTCATGAAGTTGATGAAGGTTCACTGAAAAACTCGGATACCTGCAGAAAGTATGCCATTCCAAACTCCACTTTATCTACAATCTTGAAGAATTTAAAAAAAAAAAGAAGCAGAAAAATAATAAACAAAATGACATAACAGCTACATAACCACACATTTTATAATGTATGTTCACCAACAACAATATGAACAACAAAAAAAGGAAAATGAAATGGTCTTATGACATAAGGTAATGACATAAGGTAACAGTGCGGTCATATGGTTCTTCAGTCAGGGGAGGTAATTCACCAATTAAAACTTGCATCCTTGTTTCAATTTACCCTCTTCGGATATAACAAAATAGCGATAGAACGAAATGATTTTCATTTCTCGCAAATTTCATTTTAACCATTTTAGAGTGTAGAATGCTACAGCAAAATCCTTGATACAAACTAAAGAGATCATGTGAAAAAAGAAGAGGTTCTCAAGAGATCTGTAAACAGTTACCAGAAATCATGAAATTTCCCCACTGTAGTGAAGAAATGAAATGGTAGGGTTGTATGTCCAGATCAGTAAGGCCTAGCTGAAAGATTTACAAATGCCAGTGAGAGACAGCTGTAGATGAAGAAGACAATGGAAGAGCATGGATAGGGATAAGGTTTGCTGATTCTCAAAGAGCAGTGGAAGAGAAGAAGGAGAAAGATGAAAGGTGGGGGAGGAGGGCTGGACGGATTAGTGGCCTCATCCACAAAGGCACTCCTATGACATCGACTAAAGTCAATGGGCAGGTGAAGGTGAAGAAAGCAAAAATAACATGAATTCTCACCAGTGGTCAAACAGCACACCTTAAGTTGAAATTTTTGTACAAAAAGTGGTAAAATTCAAGATTACAGTTGGGCAAGACATTTTAAATGTAATTAAAAAAAAGTCGTAAACTTAAGAAAAACAATGCTGTATCATGATTTCTAATTTTAGTTGCAAATTTGGAATGTCCAGAAGTTTAATAAATATCTTCTGCTAACAGTATTAAAGTTCTGACCTCTAGGTCTTCTTGTATCCACCACAGCTTTGGCTTCACGTTTCTGCTGAGCACGAGCAGCTGGTCCTAATCCGATTTTCCGAGGGCCAAAATTAGTTCCCAATGACAAAGATCGTGACCAGTGATCTTGCAGTGCTACAGCTGCCAGGGTCAAGCTTGAAGGATCTGCCAGCTGTATGAAATATATTTGTGAAATTTTGAATGTGCAGTCACAGGAATGATTTTTTGTCCTGTTGTTCATATCTATATGGAACAGAACCATACCATTTAATAATTCCTTTATTTCCGTTATTTTTTATTGGAGCATATGTTTTGTTTCTTTGTTGTTGTTTTTGTTCGTGTGAGTGTGTTTTGCTTTTTTTTTTTTTTTTTATTGTTTCTGCTGTTCTTGTAATATTGTATGTGATAAAAAGATTTGAAAAGTATTTTTTAATTTCTGAAACAAAATATGATCTCTTTATTTTGCTGATGGATGCTGGTATATACGCTTTGACATCAACTGCTGTAAATAGATCTAGATGCATCTAGATTAGATCTAGCCCGAGTTTGCCTCCAAAGAGCAAGGGAAAGAAAAGAGACATAATCAGGTCTAGATCTAGATCTAGACACTAGATTAGATCTAGATTATATCTCGTGATCGACACTGACGGAAGTCTAGATCTAGATCTAGAAACACAAAGTTCTGTCTTTTTCATTCCAATACCAATCAGATCTATTTAAAAAATGCACCTGTTCCTTCAAATATTTTGATGTTTTGCGTGACATTTTCGTCGTAAAATTATCAACAAGTTCGATGTTCAGCGTCCTAAACAACGGAAGTGCTAAGCTGGCCTTGGTAGTCAGAGTTTTGACAACATTTGTGATGTAGCTTCTAACAGTACTAAATTCGATATAACGTGGATCGATATAATAATCTATATTTTTTTATGGATATCGATACCTACATGTACTAAAATAAACGGCCTTCTAAGTGAGAGTATCGTATTATGCGATCTGAAACAATACTTTACATACTATATGCCCAGCAGTCGGTCAAAGTTCATAACGGGACTATGTAGTGCAATCGAAAGATGACCCATGTCCTGCTGCAGCACTTGCCAAAGTAACACAAACTCAATCAATTTAGGTTTACTTTGCATAGTATACTTTACGTATACGGGAATGGAGAAGAGAAAATGAGTTCAAAGACCAGGTTAGTGAAATTTAGATTTATTGTGACTTTAAGTTTATCTTCCATAGATCTAGAGTCTAGATCTAGACCTGATCTAATTTGTTAAGTGCTCGATCTCGTTTAAGAATTGTCATTAAATTCGACCTCGGAGAATGGAATATTAAATTTAACCATATACGATTATCTGCAGAATCTAACCAGTGTTCGCTTCCCTTTCCGTCCCCTTTCGTTGAGCGCTCTCACGGATATGGCCACTGACAAATCGCAGCAGGGCACGGAGCCGGCTGGACAGTAGGTTTTGTTCATTACTGTGAGTGTTTGGTTTTATTTGAAATCAAGATGGGTGTTTTGTTTCATCTAGACTGAGGATCACCACCCAGATTTGAAATTTGAGGAATTTGTTGCATGTTTATTATCTAGAATCTAGATTCTACATCTTCTGATCATAAAATTATAGGCCTATTCATGCTAATATTACTAACATAGGCTATATGCCACTTTCAAATTCTGATATAGAAATCTTTCAACTTTTATTATATTATTTTTAATTCCATTCCCCATCAATTATGGCGGAAATGACTGATTGAAGATGCACGTCAAATTTACCTGAGTGAGCTAAATTAGATCTGCACCAATGACCAATATCTTCTTTTCTCGGTCTTGAGTTCCATGAAATTCATTGAGATGGAGTGTAACATACATTGGATATTATTTCATTAAACATCATTTATTTCAATTTCTGTAAAAATGAATATGAGACCTGACAGGATGAAATCAGGCCTGTGTCAAAGTTTGAGCATATTGAGTTATTGGTATCACTGTGAGTGTGAGGATTCTTCATTTCCCTTTTTGACTGTGAGAAAATTTTTGTTCCACCTTAAGTAGAAGTTGAGATATTGGCAGTTGAACACAGTGGGGGATGACCTGTTACTGCATCTGAATTTAATGAGAAAATGGCAGATAATTTTTATTAATCCTTATTAGGCCAAGCCACTAAATTACAAATTTTGGGCTTTTACTCAATCTATTTTGCAAATTTATCATGAAATGCAATTTTAGATTGATATAGAAGGGTTCTGTGAAGAAAAAAAAAAATTCCATGCATGAAAAATTCATTAGTTGTTGAAAAGCACATGATTTTTCCTGTTACCGCAGTTTGACGAGTGGCTAATGTCATCATATCACATCTCATTTATATTGCTGTTGTCTTCGTTTTTATAATTTTTTTTTTTCCTTTCCATTTAAGACCACTTCACTGCTAACAACAGTACCAGGTATAGCCATAAAGGGTGCAGGAAGGGGTATGTGGTGCTGTCCATGGTTATCTCCCTGTCAACCACCCTCTTATCCCCTTTGACCCATGTTCTGACTTCTGAATCTTTTTGATCGATGCAGTAAGCTGCCGAATGGCAGATGATCAAGCAACGAGAGCCCAAATCAGGTGTAAAATCTCTTTGTTCATGTATCAGTTAGTAATCTTGAATAACCATGGATCCCTCTGATTTCCAGTGGGAAAGTATAGGAGAGATGCCAGTTGGCTGGCTCACAGTGGGTGTGACTGAGTATGGGTCAGGGTTGGTAGTGGCCAAGACAGACTGTATCATGCTTAGCACAGGACTGGAAAATTGGTGTAGCAGTGAAATAGTTAAGCAGTGTAATTGTGTTTCAGCTTTCATTTATTTGATTTTTAATATTTTTTGTTGGTTCAATGATACCTTAAAAACATGGGACACATTTTATTTTTCATTTGATAATAGCTTGTAAGCTGCAATATATCTTTTAAATGACATGGCTGAGAACAAATCCTGATAACAATAATTGTTGGATGATGTCTTATGTGTGTATAAGAAATGAGGAGAGAATTCTTTAACCAAAGCGCTTCACTGCTGGATTATATGTCACATGCAAATTTTTGGCGTTCTACGCCCTCGTCAGCTCTTGACTGATGTTTGTTGACACGGACAAAATGCTGCTCAAAAGAAATATAAACTCTCTAAACATGTCTTATTTGTTTTCAGTACTGTCTATTTCTTCATCTTATCTCTGCATACTGTCTCCAGAATGGCTATAGGGACTTAAGTCCCTTACAATACGATCTGAAGCTTTTTTTTTAAAAATGCTTCTGTTGTAAGCAAGCACCCAACATAGGCCTCTGCGTTCACTGCCCTTTCCTTTCAATCACAGTCACTGTCTTTCAGTATAGCCACATTTTCATCATAGTAGTCCAAACTTGAGATAAAATTTACAGAACATTGCACACACAAAAAGCCTGTTTCGTTAGGTCTAGGGTTGCTAAGCAAACCATGTCTGAAGAGCAAACTAATACCTAACTGTATCTGTGTCCGGGTCCGGGTAGCAAAAGTAACAAAACATAAACCTGTATCCAAATAGCAACAGCCTTCTCTCTGCCATCATCTTTCCATTTCTCAGCCTTGTTATCATCCTGAACTGGTACCTTGAGATGTCTTCTTGGTTGAAATTGTTTATGTTCATTAGTAGCCTGACATAAATGGATGCAGTTGTTGTGTTCTTGGAAAGTCACAATGACACAGATGATATAGCGCAATGTTTGTAACTTGGCTTTGTCAGAGGCACAGAATGCTCAGTATATAGCCAGAATGACTGAAGATCTCCCAGAATCTGTTTTAACTCCAACTTAATATAATTCTAGATCTGTAATTCGCTCAATATTTTCATGATTACAGGTAATATAGGATCCTATGCATATAGTACTTACACACAAAAATAAAACTGAGCCACAGAATTAGGTTATTTCTCACTTTACAATGGTATGTGCTAGTTTTCGCGTGTTGTCATGTCATCCAAAATTCTGAGGATTGTATTGTATGTTGACGTACATAATATTAAATACATGACTATGTGGATCATTCCACCCATTTTACTTGAAGCAAAGATGGTATATAGGGTAAATAACAAGGTGGAATCTGATGTCAGTTTTCATGCCTTGAGTTGTTGACGGAAGTGGGAAGGCAAATAATTTTTGTCTGCTGGAAAAATTGTTTAGTTATATTATGCATGTTCTGTGTTAAATGTTTTATTTAAAATAAATCCTGTCATAATTAAGATCCGATTTACTCAACAAGGTGCCATTTGACATATAACTGATTTCACCCTTATGGGTAACTTGTCCCCCCTCAAGACCTGAGGGCAGTATCTAATATTCTTTTAATTTGTTATTGTTCCACTGAATTTAAAAATGCCGGGCAATGCCACTGTAAAAACATTGAACTTGGGAGTTTAAAGATTTGGCACAGGACTTCTGGTGTTCTCAGTGACATGATATTTGTGATGTGTAATTTACCCTTTGTGGTGTTTATTTTATAAATTTTCCTCTTGCTTGCTTTACTCTAAGATCACTAGCCGCGGCCATTGCTCTGTGGAAGAAGTCGAACCTGGGACGATGGAACGTCACCAATTTCACGGTGACAGAGTCGCCCCAGGCCACAGCCCATTTCACCATTCCTGGCCTGTCACATGAGAGCTTTGATGTGGATGGTAGGTAGTGGAGTTCATAGTCGTGGATTCACTGAGACATAGAAAAACTTGTTAGCTTGCTCAGATTGTGTACATGTTGGCCTCTTTTGTAATCTAAGAATACCTTTGCAGTATCATAGCTCAGCCTAAATTGTAAAGAAAACTTCTTTTGATGCCAGCATCTGTGGTCTTAAATGTATCTAGAATCTTTGCTCTCTCCCTATCCATGCCTAACCTGAACAAACTAGCAAATGGAGACTGTTTTGACCAGCCTTGTTACCTCTCTGCCAAATACAATAGGTGTCAAACAGGCAGTAAAAAGAAGGGAAAAAAAGGCACCTTTTCTCTTATTATTTGAAAGAAAAAATCTGATGATATTATAGCTATGAGAAGAAAACATTTTCCTCACACTATGAATTTAAGCAAAAAAAAAAAATTCATATGTTTCAAGCCAAGAGGGCAACTTTTTTTTTTTTTTTATCTCTCTTTGCTGTGCTACATAAACATGTGGATAGTTAAGAGTGATACAGCTAGATCAGCTTCGTGTGTTACTTGTGAAAATATTCCCATGAGTCTTATTCGATCATAGCTTATGTTAGTGTGGAGGTTGAACTTTTATTTTACTGTCTAATATCTATCTCCCCAGTATTAATTATGGAGTATTAATAATGGAAGCAATTATTGATAGGGAGTGTCTACGTACACGGTAACCGGGTATGTAGATTCCGAGTCTACGTACCCGGTTACCGGGTACGTAGACCAGCCTGGGACCTATGCTAGATACACGGTTAATGCTGATTTTAGCACGACCCTGAGATTACAGCGAGACAGGCCTACCGCGAGAACCCTACCTACCACCATATTGGCTGAAAGCGCGAAGTCCAGAGTTAGATGACTGTGTAATAAACTAAGCATAACATTCCTGTGTGAAAGTGGCCAGTGCAAGTCTTGAAGCCGGGAAAAACTTTCCATTTGCTATTTTTGATTATCTGTCTGTCTGTCAGTCTGTCTGTCTGTCTGTCTATCTATCTATCGTCTGTCTGTCTGCCTGCCTGCCTATCTACGAGCTATCTATCTATCTATCTATCTATCTATCTATCTATCTATCTATCTATCTATCTATCTATCTATCTATCTATC